>JABSTQ010006360.1:0-65044 GCA_013358835.2 Ixodes persulcatus | reverse complement strand
AATTACGCATAGAATGCGTAAGGAATCATTATTAATTTTAGAAAATTGAAAATTAATATTTAGATGCGAATCGAGAAATACACCAAGGTCACGAGCAACAAAGATCTCAAAATATCAGCGCCGCTTAATCTATAGGAATGACAATACATTCGTCTTACGGAGAAAGAAACAAGCTTGGTTTTTACGGTATTTAAAGCAGCGAGTTTGTTCAACACCACAGATTTATAGCATCAACGTCGTTTAGCAAACGAATCCCGGTCTACAGTCTTGCGGATACTACGATATATTTTTACGTCATCAGCAAAATGTAGCATCACTAGGTTACTGACAAAAGCTACAAAGTCATTTATAAAAACATTAAAAAGCAAAGGTTCAAGATTCGATCCTTGTGGTACTCCGGAATTTGACAATCAGGGGGTGATTTCCGTCCCAAGTAGGCGACCGTAATTGAGCTGGTAAACCAGTAGGAAAAATCCGAAGAAAGACCCACGTTAAACAGCTTCATCAACGATAACTTGTTGTTCTCAAGGTCAAAGGCCTTCGAACAATCGAATAAATTACACCAACCTGGCCCCGAGACCCAACTACGGACTTTGCGAACTCAAAAAGGCTACAATGTTTGTCTTAACAGATCGTCCACGACAAAAACCGTGTTGATTCAAGGTAAGCGTCAGCTCAAAATAAAAACTCAGAGGCTTAAAAATCGCTTTTTCAAAAAACTTGACTAAAGCAGAAAGCAATGCTAGATTTGTAGTTGTCGATACAGATGGCGCTTCAAGATTTGTGCACTGGCACAATGACAGCATTTTAGCCAATCATTGAGTCATCTGCCCGTCGGGCCTACGTATTGTTTACCACAGGATAGCGGAATGGTTTATGCCATCCCGCTATCCTGTGGTAAACAATACGTAGGCCAGACGGGCAGATGCCTCAATGATAGGTTCAGAAATCACTCAAAGCGCTTGAGGTCTGAACCAGATGCCAGAGCTTCAGCAGGAACCGATATCTTATTCAAAAGTTATGAATGATTTTCTGAAAATGTATGTGGGAAAATGGCGGCAGATGGTGCTCTCCAATACATGGATCTCTACGGCGCGAGAAACCAAAAACAGGTGAAAATGGGTCGCGTTTTTCCATTGAAAGTTTAGAAAAATCACTTATAACTTTTGAATAAGATATCGGTATGGGCTGAAACTTTGGAAGCTGGTTCGGACCTCTAGGTCTAGCTCTGGGCAGAGAATGGGTGTTCAGTGATGCGTAATCTATTTTTGCGATGGAAAAAACAAAAAAAAAACAAAAAAAAAAAACGAGTTTGTTTTTTGAGGGACACCCTCTATTATTTTTTTCTTAAAAGCCACCGAGACGGCTATAAAACAAAATATAGTCGCACCATTCCGACAAGCCATAGTATGATTGCAAAAATCATTTCTGCATTTAATGATAAAAAAAATTGAATTTCCGGACATAGAGGAATTGCGACCACCGGAATTTCATTTTCGGGGTCAATTTCATTTGGGTATACCGGTACACAGTGAAACGCTCACAAAAGCAGCTGCGGTTCACTCGCACTCTTGCGCTTGCTGTTCTCACATCTCAGGCTCGCTCACCGCGGGCATCCAGGCATCTGACACCCACACATCTGGTGCCATTTCTGTCTCTTACGTGGCGCTCCAAGCGGCACATGACGACGAATGCAAATCAAGCTATTCTTGAATACGTGTCGCTTTCTGTATTTGATATTGGAAGACTGCAACTTTCCGTAACTAAATGAAAAAAGTTTGCGATTGAATACTGTACGCCACGAGTAATCTATCGTCATCCAGTTTCTGGAAAATGTAATCTTAAAAGATGCTTCGAAACTAAATGTCTCGTTATTTTCTTTAGTTGACTTGATTCCGTTTAAATAGCACAAGGAAATAACACTATTTTAAACTTTGAAATGTACATTTTTTGTACAATTAATTGCTTACTTTTTTTTTTAATTCACTACATCCAACACAGCGTTCACCTAAATTATCGTAGACATAAGAACAATATAAGTTGAGAAAAAAACTTTTTCACTATCAGAAACTGTGGTCTATTAGAAGATAAATAGTAAACTGACAACCAAGAATAAATGTAACATCGAGACATTACAGTACAGTTGAGGAATATTTCTTTTTTCATTTTGCATTAACTTCATGACTGTAGAGTAAATTAAAAAAAAAAAAAAACGTCAAAAAAGAATCGAAATTGTCATTCACGGTGGGGTTGCACCTTAAAGGCTGAGGTGCAAAATATTTCTTAACCAGGGTGAAAATCTTTCTTGGCACCCTTCCCATTTCCCTCTTTCCCAGCTTACCTGGCCCCAAGATAGAGCAACAAAATGAGTCTTCGATCCGCTTTCAAGTTAAGGATGGGAGAGGGTGAAATGGGAAGGGTGGCAAGGAAGATTTTTACCTTGGTGGAAAAATATTTTGCAGGTCGGCCTTAAACGCCAAGTAAATTAAAGTACCCAAAAATAAAAACTTCGTAAACGGAAAAATCTACAGAATTAGAAATATGACTTAAAGTGTGGCCTAGCGTAGCAGAGGAAGACCGAGGCGGAAAGTAATAGTTCGCGGTAAGTAGATTGCGTCCATTTGTTACTCTAACTTTGATCCAAGCGCGCTCATAGAGCTCAAGGTAGGACCGCCGAAAGCACGACAACGATTTTAACCTGTCGATTTACAGTCACATCTAAAAACCTCGTAATTTGGGGTAAAATACGTATAGAACCAGTTAGCCAAGTTTCAGTGATGCATAGAATATCAAAATCTGAGGCCAAAACCGACGCAAAACAATGAAATTTGTTTAAGTTTATGTGGACTATGTTCTCTTATAAATAAAGCAAGAAGTACCTTTTCCTCTAATATGTATCAACCAACGAGTCATGACATCCACAGATCATGTAATTAATACCTTCGTTTAAATTAGATTGTTACCTTTGAAGCTTAATTATGCGTTCGTCGATTGTTGGCGCCGCTGTAAATGTTTATTGTCTTTGCGTTGAAAACCCCAGAGCTTTAGCGTGACCGAATAGAGCATCCAACAAAGTAAGCTTACTCTCAATCACACAAATGAGACCGGATCAATCGGACGATAACAATAACACGCCGATCGGCTCACCGCGTCCATCGCTATTTCAACCCGGTCGTATAAGCACACGCGGACAAACAAACACGTGCCCGGCCAAAGGAACAAGAAGCCAGGAGGAGGGGTCTCAAAGAGTTGCGCATGTGATTTTTGCCTTTGCAGCGCCCTCCCCGTGCACGTTGGATCATGGTTTATTCATTCGCTAGGAGGATCGAGAACACACGTATGCCTACAGAACCAGACACACACACGCACACTTTAGCACAAACATACCAGAGCACACATACGCATAAACGGGTATACGCACGCTGCTAGGGACACACACAGAAGCGGGGAGCGAGCAGAAAAAGTCAGCGCAAGAGGAACCCCCCCCCCCCTCCCCCCCCCCTCCTTTTTTTACGGATTTGTTTTCTCTTTTCTCGCTCGATATTCTTTTTTGCTCATTTGCCTTTTTCGTCTCTATTTTTGGGGTATTTTATATTTGGCTGTGTTCTGTTTCTGGTTTCCCTTTACGAATCGGTGGGCCGCCTGTTCTGCTTTGGATGCGCACCCGCCTGTCCATCGCTCTGTTGCCCTATTTGTTTATCGTGCTGAGCCCTTTCTCGTCCTCTCTTTCCTTCTCTTTCTCTCCTCATTTTTTTCTCTCTGAGAGAGTTTGTCGATGTGTACTTACACCCGACGTGGCCTCGCGCTCATCCCGTGTCCTGTTCATTTTCTTGTTCTTCTGTAGTTGTATTTGATTTGTTTTCGCTTTTTGACGGGTGGGAGTGCTGAAGGGACGGTGGCGGGGTTGGCACCGCGGCTGAAACAGAGAAAAGAAAATGCGATGTGACGGGGGAGAGGAAAAAAATAGCGAGAGGGTCATAATCAGATCAAGGGAGAGGGGAGCGAAGGACCAGCCTGCCAGTGGCTTCTGCTGCAATCACCTTCCTACCGCGTGCCGTACCGACCCATTTTTTTATATTATCTTACTATGGTGATGTTGTGTTTTTTTCCTCTATCATTAGTTATAGTTCTCGGCCAGAGTTCGGTTTGTGTGGCATTTATTCTTTCGGTTACTACGCACCTAATACTTACCATTTTTTTTTCTAACAGCCAAACAAAATTTGTTATAAGGATGATGCGCGTCTTGGAGAAATTCTAGGACAGTGCATTCTGACTTCAAAAAAAAAAAAAAAAAAGGTGGCAGTTTGCGCGCGCGTTTAGGATGAAGTTTTTCCCTGTATTACGTTCACGGCTGCGCCGAGAAAACCAGTTCTAAACAAACCCGGCTTTAGCGTGCACTATGGGACTCTCGTGTACTGCCGACACCAGAGCACGGCTAAACCGTTACTTCAAATAGGGACTCTTTTTTTTTTTTGTCCCTCACTTCTAGCTGCGACTGAGCGAAAAAGTGGGAGCGTCTGAAGAGTTCGTGTGGGTCAGAAAAAACAAAGTAAAACGAGTCAGAGGGGAAATAAACGGTAAGGGGAGATGGGGGAGTAGATTTGAGATCGGTCGCATGACGTCATTTTTGTTTATCTCTTCCCGCCGCCAGTCGGTGCATGGCTTCCCCAACCCTTTAACTCGTTTTCCTTAGTCAGAAATTTATTAAACTTCTTTCATCGTCATTCAGGATTTGATCTGATTTTCTTTGGAATACGTACGTAGATAGATTCAGGCGGGGAAGAGATGTATGCGAAATGTATTTCACTATAGGTCGCTACTCAAGAGTTCTTTTTGTAGTTTGTCTACGTGCCGCTCACAAAAAATTGCTCGAGCAATAAGCTGAAAATTATCAGGCGTTCTTAGATTTAAGTCACAGCACCAAATTCACACAGATTCTTCTCTTAGGTCGAAACGTACGCACATGCGCGGGAGAGTGAGGTACGCGTGCAATCCTCGAGTCCCTGTCGCGCGCATGCTCGTACTGCGAGCGAGTGAGGAGCTTGTGCCGCCCTTCTAATTATTAACGCGTGTACGCACGTGTGGCGGGATTAGCCACTTACTTGATATGCCACTCTTCAAAATACCTTACACGAGGAACGAGCAAACTAAAGAGAAAATAGGTGAGCTGAAGCAGCAACGTGCTAAGTATGACCCAGACTTGTGCCTATCTCAAATACTCTACTCCAGATACTGTATTTCAAATACTTTCTAAGTATCTTGGTACCTTGCAAAAACCTTTGATCGAGAACATTTATTACTCTATTTTAATTACAATTCTGAGTATCTTGTACTCATTATCTTAAATACATTTTTGACATTCCGCCATTTTCCGAGTATTTTCGGTATGAAGGGGCGTGGGCGTGGCACGAGCAAACGTGAACATTCTTTCGAGCAACCAAATCCTGTTGCTAGCTCCGCTTAGCTACGGTGACTTTGATTGAGTTCGTGAAAACATCGCTTTTTTGCCGATTGTGACTCATATTTCAGCCCAAAGTTCGTACAATGAAGGTTCTCCCCTCGCCTTCCCAAAGGAGCCTTTTCTTTCCATAGAGTTTCCCCCAAAAAACTTTGCAAACAAAAGGTGTGGTTTTACGGGAGTAAAGATGCCACCCTGAGGCGCAACGCAGACCAAGAAGCGACCTATGACAACAATGCAGACTTGAGTGTCGAGAAAATAACAAATAAAAGAAAATGAGAAGTGGACACACACAGAAAAAAAAAAATACATTTTTGTTTTGCTTTTTGTATATTTGACCCCGCTAGGGTAAAACGTCGAAGTTTTCTTCTTTTTTTTGTGTGTCATCAGTCTGCGCTTATTGCTATCGCGAACACTCTGTAAGCGAACATTGAGAAGCAGAGAACAGTACAGGAAACGAACGTCGAGTGCCTTTCTGAACCCAACCTACTTGAAGAAGGTGCGACCACTGCCGTGGCTGTTATGTGGGTTCTCTTTGTTATCCATTCACTCATATTCGTATCCCGAATTCGTTTATAGTGAACTCTCCCCATATAGGGAATTTGGATTGTAGTTAAACGATGCGTCTAAGGTGCGCCGCAGGACGTGATATTCAGCGATGTCACTATTGGCGAGGCGCTCTGACTCGTTTGTCACCCCCACACCTCGGTGTTTACCAAACGCAAGGCCTCTGCACATGCCGGCAGATTGATACTTTAGACCCATGTTGCGGATAAAAAAAACAGGACGCGGGATGGCCAAAAACATGCTTTTCGTGTAAGGCTCGTCAAATTATGAGGCGCTGGAGAAATTCAGCCTTCTGCGTTAAGTCCTTATTTCGAACTTTTTTTGTTCGCCTTCCGCCCATTGAAAAGCATGCGGGAAGGGCCTTAGAACGCACCTGGTATCGTTGCGCCGCAGCGTTCTTCCGCACGTCTGCTTTCCTCGCCGTCACCATGGCAACGAACGCCGAATGAATGGAAACACGCACGGTACCGCCGCGTGAAGCCAGCAACAGCTGACGCCATTTTACGAACGCCGTCTGCTATAGCCAAAGCCGAACGCGGTATGTCAGATCAACCGCCTCCGCCGGTGCTCGATCGCCGTCGGCGATCGAGCACCGGCGGAGGCGGTTGATCTGACATACCGCGTTCGGCTTTGGCTATTCACCACATTTGGTGGGAGTTGATATCACGAGGGCGCCACAGTATTTGGTGCCCCAGTAGACTTCCGGTAGTGTATTTATTTATTCTTCAGCAACGCACAGCGATCGGATAAGAAGAGTTTCCTTCAGAGAAGCACTACAAAGGCTGGGGCGCGCGAGCGTCTTGAGACGCAGCTTGAGTCCCGCCCAGCTCGTGCGCTGGCTTTGGCAGTGCTTTCTTTCACCCAGTCTCAGCTGAGACGCTGGTTCTATACTTCGTTTCACCTTATGTGCGAGCGAAGGCAAAGCTGGAAGCGCGAGTGCGAAAGCTCTGTGCGTTCAGGCTTTGCTCGAGCGCGCGAGCTGAGCAGATTCGCAAAAAGCGCTGGTCTCGCGCTTCTAGCTTTGGCTTCGCTCGCAGATAAGGTGAAACGAAGCATAGCAAGCCGGCCTGTACGTTTGTAAGAACATTATACTTCATCTCACCTTAGCACGGACTAACTGCGAAGGCTGTGCAAGCGCGAGCGGCTAGCTTCGACTGCCTTGACTGGAGCACTCGCTGCACGAGCGCTCGTGCAGCCGCCGAGGCTTCATTCAAAGCAACTAGCTCGGGCTTTTCGCGCGCGCGGCTAACAATAGTCCATGCTAAGGTGAGACGAAGTATAGTGCATTGCACAAAGTAGTGCAAATAAGAAAAGGAGGCGAGACAAATGGAAAAGAAGAGGAAAACCGGAAGCGCGCAGGGGTCCGCCGATAGGGGGTGGTAGTGACCTTGTTTGCAAACAAACATCGGTGAATAGCAGACGGCGTTCGTAAAATGGCGTCAGCTGTTGCTGGCTTCACGCGGCGGTACCGTGCGTGCTTCCATTCATTCGGCGTTCGTTGCCATGGTGACGGCGAGGAAAGCAGACGTGCGGAAGAACGCTGCGGCGCAGCGATACCAGGTGCGTTCGAAGGCCCTTCCCGCATGCTTTTCAATGGGCGGAAGGCGAACAAAAAGAGTTCGAAATAAGGACTTAACGCAGAAGGCTGAATTTCTCCAGCGCCTCATAATTTGACGAGCCTTACACGAAAAGCACGTTTTTTTGGCCATCCCGCGTCCTGTTTTTTTATCCGCAACATGGGTCTAAAGTATCAAACTGCCATACCAACAATTAGTGAAATGACATTAAGTGCCGGATCTCTCCCGAAAGCAGTCGTCAGAGGATGCGAGCTTGACCCACTTGGGCTTTTGTGCTGAGCTGGGCACCGTGCATGCTTCATTGTTCATGCAGGCCGGAGTGGTAACAAACGAGCCCCTCCTCCCCCTCACCGGAGAACACGAACTCCAGCCGAACGATGACGCCGCGTTCGGTTAAGTCAGCCGAGCGCTGAGTCATTGTATTTGTTGTCCCCATTCATCTAGTTCTAAAGTTAACGGCTTGGGACGCCACGGTCTGATCCTCCTCCCCAATAGCTAAAGCGACCTCTTTCTTGTTGTCCCAGAAATGTTTTGTAATATCTATTAGTGATATTGCCACGCGCATTACCCGGCGAGCGCGTGGCCGAATGGTTACCGCGCTTTGCTCTCGCGCTTGGCTCTCGCGCGGAGGCTCCAGGTTCGATACCAGGGAACGGATTACTCTTTTATTTATTCTTTCAACTTGACATTCCCGTACGTTCGAGAACCTTGTCGTCTGATTGAGTTACGAATGTTCTACGCGCCGAACGTTCTACGCCGAATGTTCGAGAAACACACGCGGGTACAAAAGGTGCTCCGAGTGGCGGTCCGGAGTCAGTCTCGCCCCAGCGCTCAATCCTGCTGTTTCGCCGACATCGACCCCTGCGACGCTAGCCTTTCTCTATTTTGTTTTGGGCACAAGTTCGCCCCATTAAACTTTTAGTTTCTTCAGTTATTCGCCGCCTCATCATTTGCCATTCGTGACAATCGTTCCCTCCTTATAGTTGGACTGCATAAAATAGCCCTACGATACTTTTTTCCCTCCCGTTTTGTGTTGTTGCGGCTTAATAAACAATTCTGATAAACCAGATTTTCGCAGCTGTATAATTGTCGTTATCAATAACGTCGATACAAATTAATCAATGCAGAAGTATGTTGAAAAATAACTGAATTACATTTCTAAGTATTTGTACTCGACTGAAGATACTTTACAGTTAAAGTAACTTTAGTAGTATTTTAAATGCTTTATGAACCAGGTATTTAGTAACTTAACTTCTATACTTTTATCGAGTATTTTGTTCAACACTGGTATGATCACGCTCGACGTGCCAAAAATGACGCCGGAGGAAAGATAGAGCGACGTTTGGCTAGGTATTCGGCACTCCAACACCCTATAGATGGCGGGGTGGTAGATCCACGATGGTGGAAGAGCCGGGGACATATTTTTTTATGCGCCTGCACGCTGAGGCTGGGACGTGTGCTTAAATTATTTTTTGTTTTGCTACAAATACGAAATGGCGAGGGTATGAGTTTATTACAGGTGATCGAGCTGTTGACGTACGTTGAAAAAACACACAAAAAAAAACAGTATGTTTTATTTTATTTTTATTTCTTTAGATGTGGCGGAAACATTCCAGAACTTGCTACACTTTGTTGAATGCGGGCGTGCTTTGGGCGCCGGTCACATCATTGTGTGCGGCAAGATATTTTTGTGGGTGGTGAAAATATTGTGCTGTTTGCGCTGTGCCTGGCCACATGTGCTTTAAGACGTGAGCCGAGCATGGTGACTATCCGGTAGAGCAGCGTTCACAGTATGGATGTCTCTTTGTCAGAGGCTCACAGCTTCGCGGTTTTAGTGCATTGCATCATGTAATCAACCTGCGGTTTGGTCACTAATAGGTGGTTTCAGCGTAGCGTAACCGTAGGCTACCGTACTCTGTGGCATTGAGACCAGACGTTCGCGCTGCACCTTTGAAGCATGATTTTCAACGCGTGCTGAAAATGGCAAGAACTCAATAATAACGCTATCGGCGTGTCTTTTTTTTATTTATTGCTCTGTCAAAATAAATATTCAGATATACAGTATACTACGCCCGTGTACCGTGTTATTCGCATTCTCGAGGCCCATTTGGCCAAAAGTGCCCGTTCTAAGCACACCTCACGATTGGCCCGCAGACGTCCTTAAACTTGTACAACCATTTCTTTATTTTATTTCTCTATAAAATATTCAAAGGATTTACGGATAGTTTGTATTTTGCAAGTTGGAGCAAACTCTCATGTTTCTTGTCACGGCCTTTCATCGTATAAAATGCGAACCCACTTTCTACAAAAAAAAAAAAAACAGTTAAAAAAAAAAACAGGGACACAGACGAAGGGAAACAGGACGAGGCGCATAGAAAACCCACTGCGCATACACGCCCCCCCCCCCCCCCCTCCCTTAAAAATTCAATGACGCATTCTTAATTTCGCCTTCGTCTGTGTCCCTGTATTTTTTCGTCGCTTTTTGTTTGCAATGAACCAACTGTCCCAAATCTCCACTTTATTGCCATTTTCTACTTCTATCGCTCGATACACCGTTGAGCAAGTACTTCTCTCCTACTTTCCGAAAATAATAAACTTTTCGTAGATCGTGCGCAAGATCTATGTACTAGTAGCGGAAACGTTTGCCGTCACATTGAGCACAGACTGTGCTGGCGACCACAGGACCCGATATCTGCAGCGTATGCGATCTACGAAAAGTAATTAATAAAAATGAGAGATCCCGGCCCCGTTGTGCAACGCTGTTGCGAAGCGGACCGCAACAATTCCTATTTTAATTCCCTCGCTTTTTCCGCGAAAACACATAATGCGCGAACACGCCAAACAGCGCAGCAGCACAAAGGCCACTGACAGTCCCTGCTACCGTCTCCGCCACCTTTCCCGCTCCTCTGGTTCTTCGTTCGTCCGCGAGAGGGCGAGCTGCGGGCTGGAGTTGCGAATAGAGAAGTAAGGCCTCATAGAAGACAAGCAATTCTATTGCAGTTCGACGCAGGCACCTCAAAATGTGGCACCGCAAAAACACAGCTCCAATTTTTCTTATCATTTTTTTTTTATAAATATTGAATTAAAAGCTGGTGACGGCTAAGACCTTAGTCGGTGGGTCTTTTTATGATGAAGAACAAAGTTTGTTAAAGCTTTTTGAAAATGCGGGCTCGATAATAGCATTTTCAAACCTGATCTCCACAGAAGATGCTACCCTTCTTCATTTAGAGTTTTACGCATCGTCGAAGGAGGCGCCGGAGCGACCTCTTGTGGCTTTAGAAAGTGTTTTACCTCTGCGAAGCCTTACGCACCGAATCGTGTTTGTAACCGACGAGAGTTCGCCCATCAACAAAATATCGACCTATATTCGTTACGGTGTACTTTTTGCAGATCTTTGAGCTCTAAGAAGTTTCTTCCATCTGTTTAGCCTCTTCTTGGAGGATCGGTGTTATGTGTTAGTGGACCAGAACTCTAAGCCCGTAAAGAGAAAGTTTGCGTGGCTGAACCCTGAAATTCTGGGCTCATTCTCCGTCTTTGTTTGTTATCGTGTGAAGGCGAATTTTACCGGCATTGGGCCGAGTAATACCCTTCAGCATGAGTTGCATTTAAAAATGCCAGGTGAGTGGTGCTTGATCCGAACAAATTATTCATCTATAACATTGAACCAGTTGGGCCGGATTTCGAAGGCAGACCGACCCTTCGCTGTAGAATCATTCAAACGATAACATATGTTTTGCTATTGTCTCCTTCTTTCTTCTCGTCTTCCTCATATTATACATGGAGTGTCCCACTAATCTTTGAGCCAGACATCATACAAAACAAAATTTTGTACAGCTCCTGTTCTTTCGTTTTTTTCTTGAAAATTGTTTAACACCACTGACACTACAAAATAACCAATCACTTAGCCCTGTAATATAGTAATGTCGAATGCTTGATAATACGTATAAAACAGCCATCGTTAGATGAGACGTTACGGGCGGGGAGGCTTATGTGTATCTTATGCAACTTATTGGGTCGTGCCACTTTTATTATTAAATATACCGCTTTCGTTTTGTAGTCGCTACGGTAATCCTAATATTTACGTCTTTTGTTATCTGTCTGCATGTATGAGAACATTTCAAATGATTCTGAGAGCCACGCCATCTCCGGTACGTTTTTTTTTTAGGACCTGGACATCAGCATATTCCTGCTCACTGACGTCGTACTTGCCATTGACTTCTGAGGAATCCATGGGGCAAGCCATCTGCCATCGCGCATTTCATTGAAGTATGTAGAGAGGTGTTCATTCTAATCGGTATTTTTTTGTATCAAAGGAAACTGCGTTTGCAGTTTGACTTCTGATATTTACAAAAGTAGCGCGCGTCACCTGCCCGTCCCAATGATAATCATATTTTCTCAATCACTGCTATATAACAATAAACAAAGGACCCATTTTTTACAAAAATGAGAGGCTTAAAGCAACATTCAATATCTGTGGCTTCTTAAAGCAACAATACAAAACTGCGCTCCCAGAAAGGTAGGGAGCGAAAAAAAAGTGAGTGAAAACAATAAAAAATCGTCAAAAGAAATTCTTAATCAATATTATAAAAAAAACCAAAAAAACATAAAGCGACCACGTCACCGGCAGGGGGACTGACGTATGGCCCTGTGAATATGGTTAGAATATTTCACGTCAGTGCAACGAAGAAAAGCAAGGAAACGAGGAGTGTAACCAGAAAGCCGGTTTAGGGGAGGTGGGGAGCGAAGGACGACCGATGCGTGCGAACAAGCGCACCTGTTCCCTATACCTCCGCTGCTGGCTGTGCTCGTTCGGCGTTCCCTCGCGGCGAGGCAAGGGGCGCAGATTTCTAAAAATTTTCGGCGCCGGCGGTTGTGCGATGCAAGCGGAGAAGGATCCAAGAAAAATGACGTCCGATGACGCGACGCGAGCCGCTCGAAACGGTTGTGAGAAGTTGGTGTTGTTGAACTCCGACGAGAAGGTTCTCCGGCGAAGAGAATGGGCTCGTTTCTTTGACAGGGCCGGAGGAGTTCCCCTACGCTTCTTTGACCCCGAAGCTGAAAGTGCGGTGCAAGCTGCGTTCTCGTTGAACCAGTCCCACGTCTTTCCTTCGTCACGTGATCATGCTCCCGCCCATACCCACACGCAGAAAGCGGGGGTCAGGTGAGAAAGAGAGGGGCGGTCGAGTAGACCGGCGAGCGCCTAGCTTCGACCCCGGTGTCAGCTTAGGGGTGAACGCGCGCGTGCTTGCCGCAAGCGTGAGTAGAAGTGAAGCATTGTCTGAGAACGAAGATGTGTAACTCGGGTTTTGTCTCGTTTATTCGGTATACACTCGTCTCTGCTCACTGCGGGAAGAACACGGGGTCTAACGTGGTACTCTGTTTCCAAAAGTGCTTAGCGCGCGCACAACGCGTATGCATGCCTAACGTTTCCTTGATCTAAACGAAGAACCGCGGTTCACGTCTTGTTTTTTAACATTTAGGAGTAAGCGCGTGCGTGGGTTGCTGAGGTAGAGTGAACGGGGATATGTTTGAGCTCGTAAATGACCCCCTCCCGATGCCTGCATCTTGCCAGGGGTGAGTGAGTGTAACTTGCACCGTTGATGAGCTTCTCTTTGATGAACGCAAAAAGTTTCCTTGCGCGTTCATTGTTTTCGAACCCGATGGGGCGGATTAGGCCGTGGAAAGGGGAATAATGTTAGGACGACCTTTCCACCTTAAGTAATATAGTTTCAGTGCTTTTCTTTTATATGTGTATTTTTAAACGTCGATTGCTTTTAACAGCCTTTCTGCTTTTCGCTAACATTACTATAGTATTGGTTCGTTTAATAATGCTCTTATTAACGTGTTCACTTTGCAATTGTTTTTTTAAAGCTCACATTCTTTTTGATTGTATTATCCTGTGGGTATTTTAAATAAGGAAATATATATATATAAATGTAAGCGGGCAAAGTTACCTTTACTCGTGTGATGGCTACTGGGTCAGGTATGTTGCTCTTCTCACCTAACTTTTTTTTAATGAAGTTTATGGTTTAGAATTGTTGGGCAGTTATACTCTAAAAAAAGCTCGAGCGTGTACTTTCCAGCACCACACTCGGAGAGCCAATCACGGCAACTTACGGGGCAGCTCAGCGAATGACGATGCCGAAACATATGTTTAGAACAAAAAACGCACTTCGAGTTGTGACATTAAGTAATGCAAAACGTCATGCTTGCATCGCTTAATGTCGAAACTCAGACTGCGTTTTTGGTCTAAGCATATGTCTGGACATCCTCATTCGCAGAGCTGCCTCCCTAAGTTGGGGTGATCGGCTCTCCGAGTGTTGTGCAAGAAAGTAGACGCACCAGCTTTTTTAGAGTACGTTCAATTATGGAATTGATTACAGGCTTGGCTTGCGTGACTGCAATAAATTTGTGACGGTTGTTCAAAAAGTGGACCTCTGACCGAGCGATTGGTCCACGCTCTGGCGAAGTCTCACCAATGAGAGGCAGAAAAGTACAGTTAACAAAAATAAATTTATTAATAAACCATAAAACATAATTACACTCAACACAATTCGCACAGAGCATCACTTCCAATGAGGATTAAAAATATGTTTTACAAATTTAAATGCACGGGTACACGTTCGGTAATTATCAGGATAACAAAGTCCTAATGATATTTTTAAAGGGTTCAAACGGGAGGAAAAAGTATCATCTTACCTCAGTCTGGAAGCAGCGTAACTTAAAAGGCCCCTGAAAAAAAAAAAGTTTTTTTTAAACAATCTAATTGAGACACGCTTGTCAAAAATATTTACAAAAAAAAATCTTTTTTTAAAGAAATAATGACGGCGCGAAATTTATTTTAAATTCTGCTCGCAAAGTCAATGACGTCACGGAATGGTCATACGCTCTTTCCACCTCAATGAGATGGTCATACACTCTCTGCACCTCAACGTGATGGCCAAGCCGATCCACCTCTCCTCCACGCGCCCGAAATGCCGAGAGAGAAAACTAGTAAAAAGGAGGTGATTACCGACTAAATCGCGTCTCGCGCCATCAATATTGCTCTAAAAAAGTTTTTTTTTTTCGCGTAAAATTAGTGTCTTGACACGCGTGTTCCAACCAGAATGTTTAAATAAAACAGTTTTTTTTTTCAGGGGCCCTTTAAAAGGAGTTTCCGGCTAATACAAAACAAACCTCAGCCAACGCAGAATGCTGACATACCATTCGGCGTTATTACGTAACCTGATGTAAACGCACGTCCGATTATTACGTTCAAGGCGTCGAAGGTGAATTCTTGCTCCCTTTAAACTTTCGCAGTTTTTTGTGGCAGTGGCGCATGCACGACGCCTGTTATAGACAAATGTCTCCTCTGTTGCGTGGGTGCCGCCAAGTTTGTTTATGCTGACGCCATGACACAGGAGGGGTAGAGTCCCTAGATGAGAGCTTTCTACATGTAGCGATCTTCTTTGAAGCGCCGACTGCGTGACGGTGCAGGTTTCAGGAGGCGAATGGCGGCACACAGCAGAGGTTCGAACTGAACGCAGCCATTTTGTTCTAGCGCAATGTGCTTTGTCCTTTGTATTGGTTGTCGTTACTTGTAAAAGAAGTATCAAGGGACTTTAAGTAGCCCTTTTTGCAAGATTTCGTTCTTTTACACTCTAAAAGAAAGCTTGCGCGTCTACTTTTCCGCACAACACTCGGAGAGTCAATCACCACAACTTATAGACCCTTTTCATGTTTACAAACATGAACTGCCTCCTGCGTCCCAAGCAACTTCCGGTCGCTCCGTCTTTGAAAGTATGTCGAGCTTGCCTATGTCGCCAGTGCTAGAAAGCATAAACGCTACACGCACATCAAAGTTGGAGATTTAACGAGGGCCCTCGGCTGGTCAATTTAACGTCTTGGAGGAGGCAAGTTGGTTTACAAGAGTATTCGAAAATATTTATCATATCTGGGGGTTCTGCGTTCTTTTGGCGTTCACCTGGAGAATTGGTGGTTAAACGTTTCATCAACATTTCAAACAGCGGTGTTAGGGTGGGCTTTGTTCATACTTTTTATGAACCGGAAGTTCTCTGGGACGTCAAAGACTAGAACAACTCCTGGTGGCGTTTGCCATGAAAAGGGTCTATAGGGGCAGCTCTGCGAATGACGACGCCGAAACATATCTTTCGACAAAAATAACGCAGTCTGAGTCGTGACATTAAGCAATGCAAGCGTGACGTTTTGCGTTGCTTAATGTCGCAACTCAGACTGCGTTTCTTAGTGTAAACATGTTTCGGCATCGTCATTCGCTAGGCTGCCTCCGTAAGTCGTTTTTATTGGCTCTCCAAGTGTTGCGGGGGAAAGTAGACGCACGGGCTTTTTTTAGAGAGTAGAAACCTTCGCACATATCGTTGTGCAAGAACGTTAGAGATGCATAGTCACAAAGCTCCAAGAACAACACAGATGCCAAGAGTGCTGTAAAAAGCAAAAATCTTGTTTTTTTTTTTTGCGCAGCCCCATCCCCTCACAAGATCCTGCGGTTGAGATTATATTATTTTCCATTTTTATTGCTGGGGACAAGGATTTCGGACACTGGACTCTATAGTCGGCTTCTGAAATGGCAATGAATGCTTATCGCTTTTTCGATTATAGTCCCTGATTATCGCTCAGCAACCAATGAAAAGGCGGAATTATAAAATAAAAACGTCTAAAAGAGGCGGACTAAATAAACCTGGTCGCTGAGTTTGAGACGTCGTCCTGTCTTTTTCTGTTTCTTCGACTTATATGTTAATTTCTGCCCCAGTCTCAGGTTTATTAAACATGGTTAACGTTCACCAGTTCGCCTGCATCCTTACTATATTATCTCTGAACAAAGCTATGCGCGTGGAATGAAAACAAAAATAGAAAACCGCTTCTTTCATTTTTTGAGCTGCAAGGTAGAGCAGGCAATATATGAGCAGCGAAGCAAAAAAGACAAAGGAGGGTAAAGAAATTGACCAAGTGTGATAGATAAATATCATGGAATCAACAAAGATAAGTGTTTAAAGTGCGACATCTTCAATGTGTATCTTAGAGCATGCTCTAAATTTTCACAAAGGACTCATGCAATCTTCAAGATTCGCTTTTCGAAAAACACTGAAAAGTGTAAGCGGAAGACCACATGTTTCGAATTTTTTGTGTCCAAGAAAAAAGCGATAGCAAAGCAACGATACTTCAGTCTTTGGCCGTGTTCCAAAATTTACTCGATCTTAATCTAGGGTAAGGGTTTGGTACCTTGGCGTTCCAAAACATACCTGCGTTCAGCGCTTTTCGATCTGTGTTGTCACGTGACATGACCCGCCGGAGTAACTCGGATCCATTTGGGTAGGATTTGGAACACAGCC
The DNA here is from genome assembly GCA_013358835.2 of Ixodes persulcatus. Lineage (NCBI taxonomy): Eukaryota > Metazoa > Arthropoda > Arachnida > Ixodida > Ixodidae > Ixodes > Ixodes persulcatus. The sequence goes on along the minus strand of JABSTQ010006360.1, from coordinate 48,095 downwards.
TTTTTTTTTACTTTTATTGTTTTTTATGGAGACGTCTTATGGCTAGGAAGAAAACATGTGACGGGTTTCAGACACGTTAATTAATTTATTTATTTATTCAAAATACCCCTAAAGGCCCTTTGTATGAGGGTATTACATAGCGGAGGGGGGGGGGGGGCAAGAAAGTATATCATAGTACACAGATAAAACACAAAACTTATTCAGACTGGAAGCTTGGGCGTGTTGGTAAGGCATGATTATTTAAAACGTACAGCGAAAAAGACGGGACGGAAGAAAGGAGACATACAACCGAACAAACAAAAAATTATACAAAGACAATATGAGAACAAGGAATAAAAAAGAACCTTAAGTAATAGTATAACTCCGCACAAGCTCTTGAAAGTTACACATACCTAGTTCAGTTGCAATGTGAGCCGGTAGGTTGTTCCAGTCGATTATAGTCCGTGGTATGAATGATCGTGCGTAACTAGATGAGTGGCATGTGATGCGCGCTACTTTGAATGAATGATCGCGACATAAAAAAACATAATGGGGGGTGTTTAAAAAAAAATCGTCGTGAAGGAATGCATGGTGATAGAGCTTGTGAAATAATGACAAACGGGCATGTTTACGGCGGTATGATAGGTCATGCGACTCAGCTTGATTTTTTAATGCGATGACACTGGAAAATAGAGAGTACTCAGAGCAAGTGAAACGCGCAGCACGGTTCTGTAAGGACTCGATGTTACTTATAATGTAGGCTTGCTCAGGATCCCATATGGCAGAAGCATATTTAATTTTGGGGTGGATTAGAGTGATTTAAGCAAGTTTCGTAAGTGAGCGCGTGCTTGTTAAAGATTGTGCTTTATGAATCTAAGGGAACGGTTAGTGGAAGCAAGAGGGAGATCAATGTGGTAGTGCCAAGACAAATCAGACCGAAAGTGGACACCGAGGTACTTATATGTAGAAGTGAGTTCGACAGTATTGTGATTCAGAAGGTAAGAAGTTAGAGTCTGAGAGGAGCATTTGGTGTGTTAGAAGAGATGTTACGGTAGATGGCACAGTCGTCAGCAAAAAGGCGGACATGAGGTGAGACGCAAGCTGGTAGGTCATTAATGTATATGAGAAAAAGTTATGAACCCAGCACGCTACCCGGGGGAACTCCAGATGTCACTTGGGCAGAAAAGAGGAGTTGGAGTTGTTAATGGAAGTGAACTGAAGTCTACTTGAGAGGAAGCCTTTTATCCATGAGAGAACGTTAGGATGAATGTTAAGCTGTGCAAGTTTTAGTAAAAGCCAGTGATGGGGAACGCGGTCAAAAGCCTTCGAGAAGTCGAGAAAAATCGCATCAACTTGTAAACCAGCATCAAGAGATGTATCTAAGTCGTGAACGAAACCGGCAAGTTGAGTGTCACATGAGTAACCCCTGCGAAAACCGTGCTGATACTTGAAAATAATGTTATGGTCCTCTAAATAGCGCATGACTTGATAATGTATGATGTGCTCCAGAGGTTTACAAATGGTGCTGGTTAGTGAGATAGGTCGGTAGTTCAGTGATGAAGATCGAACACCAGATTTGAAGATTGGAATCACCTTACCTATACGCCAGTCTTGAGGAATTAGACCTGTAGAAATTGACTGCGAGAAAATGGCTGACAAGATGCCTGAAATGCCTTGCGCAGTATATTTAAGTATCTAGTTATTTATACCGGTGTGATCAGAGCCGACGATAATTTATGTTTATTTAGTGGAGACAAAATGCCGGCCTGTTCGATGACTATTTCGGTCATAGACATATCATTAAGCCTGCTTAAGGTAGGGATGAAGTAGTGTCCTCACAAGTAAACACCAATGAAAATGATTCATTAAGGAGCTGAGCAAGCTCTGACTGTGGAACTGAAACGCCGTTGTTATTGATGAGAGACACTTCAGAACGATTTCTTGGATTAACTACATGCCAAAATCGTCGAGGGTTATTTAATACTAAAGACGACAAGTCATGATGAAAAAAATGACGGCGGGTGATTTAGGAAGCGACTGATAATCACTCTCACACTTTTGTATCGGAGCCAAGAAACTGATACCTTTTTCTTATCTGCTAGCCTGAACAGGCGCTTTTTTGTTGTTTGTCGTCGAAGCTGCTGACTAAACCAAGGCGCACTGTTTTTGCACTTTATTGATATTATAGGAATAAACTTATCAATAAGATTAATAAAGGTATTTTTAAACAAGACCCAGTTTTCTTCGACTGTGTGCGACATAAATTGTAGCAGAAACTGTTATGAGAAAAGAGATAAGTCGGAGTTAAGCCCATCAAAATTGGCTCTGTTGTGATATCTGATCCGCTTATCGGTTGCACTCTTGTTAGGCGAACAAAAAACGCGACCGGTGATAACATCATGATCAGAGAGCCCGAATAGGTAAACACTGTCGGAACAGATGTCGGGATCATTGGTAAGAATTAAATTAAGATCATTTGCAGAAAACGTCAGAGCGCCACGTGAGAAGTGAAATGAGTTGAGATAATGAGAAGTCTAGAAAAGACTGGAGGAAAGCATGGGCCTCTGTTTCAGTAGCCGCAACAGATAGCGTCGACAAGTTTAGGACAGGGAAATTGAAATCTTCAAAAATAATTAACACACAGTTAGGAAATATAATACAAACTTCACTCAAAATTTGATGTAATTCACACGAGAATGCCTCTTTCATATCAGGAGGGTGGTAGAAAACACCAACAACTACGTTAGCGGGACCACACTTCAAAAAGACAAATACGCATTCGAGGAGAGACTTAATGTGGATGAGGACAGCAAGGAACTCTTCCCTCAAAGCAATGAGGACACCACCACCTCTAGGATTCTGCCTATCACAGCGAACAAAGCTGTAAACGAACCCACTGACCAAAATGTTGTTATCGAGAACGGTGTCGTTGAGCCACATTTCAGTCAGCGCAATCAGTGATGCTGAGCATGAATCGACGAGTGAAGAAAGGGCGACACTTTTCGAGAGGATGCTTCTTATACTGTTGTGCAAAAAACAAACACTATGAGGGGAAAGACGCTTCGATTGTGACGACAAGGAAGATACTTGAGTCTGATGGATGGGGGGCGTGTATCATGCTGTTGTATTCCGAGGAACAACTACTGCAGCATTCGGAGGCCGAGGAACAAGCACAGCGGCACTGGTATCAATGTCCCATATGTAAAGTTAATTGTTCACAAAAAGTTTGTTAAAAGCAACGAGAACACGGTCACCATCTTTCTTTATTGTTTTTGAAAACTGCAATAGTTTACCGCGTTTGTCGCGGACGGCCTCTGAGTATTCACGCGATAAGCTACATGGTGTGTTCTTTAGCTTGAGGCCTTGACCTAACACCAATTCCACATCTTTGTAGTTGTAAAATTAGGAAATGATTGGTCGCTTCTTAGCGGACGAGAAACCGCCCAGACGGTGAGCTCTCGTAATAGAAGAAACTGTGATGCCAAGCCGGTTTGAGCAAAAGTCGGTCACAAGGCGTTCAGAAGACTCCCACTTGTCAGTCTCATCCGCGTGTCTGTTAACCCGAAGAAAAGAACATTTCATCGGCTGGAGCGATCTCCCAGTCATCGATCTTGTCCTGCAGTTTGGAAATATCTTCATCGACGTTTACGGAAGCCTGGGGTGGAGGAGCCATATCCGCCTTAGTTTCCAGCTCTTGGACTTGTTTTTTAATGATTCTAAGTCATCCTTTAGGGTGATATGATTTTGTAAAAGCTTATTGATGGAATCAAGAACAGTTGCATTGCTAATCTCGAGTCGTTGTACTACATGTATTTATTTATTTATTTATTGAAAGTACCCTCAGGGCCCGAAGGCATTACAGAGGGGGAGAGCACATAATGAAACAAAGATAGTAAAATAGTAACAAGTCAGCCATATTAAATATACAACAAACAAAGAAAATCAACGGGTCATGGGTCACTGCACAAATAGTTAGTGATAGAATTTTTAAACAGGTTAGTATCAGTTATAGTAGCAATCAACCCGGGGAGGTGGTTCCATTCCTCGGCTGTGCGGGGTAAAAAAGAAGATTGACATGTTGTGGTAAATGAGCTTGGAAATCCAACTTTGTGCTGATGGTCAAGACGGGATGACATGTTAAAGGGGGAAGTAATCATCTGATTGGGTAGGAAAGGAATATGAAAATACATTTTATGAAATAGACCTTGGCGTGAAATGTTACGTCGCAAGGAGAGAAGTGGTAAACATAAACTATTTTTCATCGATGTGACATTAGCAGTGCGATGGTAGTTGGAAAGAATGAAACGGGCCGACCTATTCTGAATGGTATCCAATGCAGTGATTAGAGTGTCGTGACCGGGATCCCAGATAGAGGCTGCATATTCTAATTTAGGCCTGATTAATGTTTTGTAGAGGATCAATTTGAGTGAAAGAGGTGCCAATAAAAAGTTGCGTTTTAAGTAGCCCAACATGCGGTGAGCACGGGTAGTAACGTACTGAATGTGGGGTTTCCATGAAAGGTTTTTTGTTAAGTGAACACCTTGGTACTTGTACGTTGCCACTTGCTCCAAAAGGTTATCATCTAGGGGGTAACAGAAACTGTTGTTAGGTTTACGGGATACTCTCATGTGTTTACATTTACTAGTGTTTAGTTTCATTAGCCATAATTCACACCAACGAGAGACAGAGTTAATATCAGATTGAAGTGCAGACAGGTCAGAATCATGAAAGATTTCACGGTAAATTACACAGTCATCGGCGAAGAAACAAACGGATGAAGACACATTAATGGGTTAATATAAATTAAAAATAGTAGTGGGCCTAAAACAGACCCTTGAGGAACTCCACAATTTACAGACACAGGTGGAGAGTTTTCGTTGTTAATTGATACAAATGGTGAACGATTATTCAGAAAAGACCGAATCCATGAGAACACTTTCGGGTCAATGTTAAGTTTTGCAAGTTTTAGCAGTAATAGCTCGTGACACACCTTATCAAATGCCTTGGCTAATTCTAAGAAACTGCGGTCACCTGGGAGCCTCGGTCAAGAATAGAATGAATGTCATGAAAGAAGGATAGGAGTTGGGTTTCACAAGATAATGATTTACCAAATCCGTGCTGTGCTTCAGTAAAGAAATTATTTGACTCTAGGAAATGTAAGAGTTGGGAAAAGGTAATATTTTCCAGAAGTTTACATGGTATGCTTGTTAATGAAATGGGACGATAGTTGTTATGGGAATGTTTATCGCCACGTTTCGAAATTCGAACCATCCTCGCCACTCGCCAATCACAAGGTAGAATACCATCTTGCAGCGACTGTTCGAACAACTTGGAAAGGATAAGAAACGAGTATAATTTAGTGTTTTTCAAAAACTTGGAATTAATACCGTCCACTCCTGATGAGGATGATAACCTCAATTCATTTATAATTTTTGCAATACCAGCGGGATCAACAAAGATATCATCCATTGGCAGATAAAAGGCACAGTTCGTCGAAGGGCAGCTTATGTTTTCCAATATTGGAAAAAGATTCAATAAATATACTATTTAAAACGTTAGCACAATCGTCACTGGGCACGCTATTACCACTTGAAGTTTTAAGAGAAATTGAAAAACGGTCCTCTTTTAAATTTAAAACACAAGGTCAAGCTTGGCCTCCTGTTTCTTAGTCATTATCCCAAGATTTGCTTCAATATCACCACTAAGCAAAAGGAGACGCCAAAGATAAAGCACAGCCGTGCGAACACGTTTCAAGAAATTGAAGAAAACAAGAATTGGAAAAGAAAACAAAGAATGTGTTATATACTTTAAGATGTTATGTTAAGGCAGCAGTAGTGCCTGTGAGTGGCCGCGAATATTCTAGTTTAGTAGTGTTTCAATAGAGTATGTAGTTAAAATGAAGGTGTTTTCTTAAACTCACCGGGGTCTCCGCTGCCAAGCACACACGCCCTCCTGCTGCTATTTCCTATCCTTCAATGGTGAAAGCTGAATATATAAGGGTCGACTGTCTTTATTTTTATCGATACTGCTCTTCGGAAAATAGTCACAATAAGTGTTGATCTGAAAAATAAAAAGAAAGAGGTCATCTGCACCATAAAAGAGCAATTTTTAATAACAAGAAATATACTGAACAAGGAACGCTTCGCCTAAAAAAAAGCATATAAAAAAGACACGCAGTTCTATATGTAACCGCTGCCCGATAGCCTTTCAGTACATGAAACACTGCCGACGTTTTGCTAAAATAGTCCCACGAGGCTTTAGATTTACCGTGTTGCGTTCAGCTCGTTCGATTTTAAATAATGTTATTCAAATGGGAAAACACTGTGTCGCAAGCAGATCTGCGTAGACGCAGCGCTTACGTTGAACTAAAAAAAAAAGGCGAGCAAAAGAAAAAAAAAAAAAGGTTTTTTAGCCCCCAAATATGCCTTTCGTCGATATCCGTTTAATTTTTCCCGAATGGGACGTTTCGAAATTAACTCTTCATCGTTAAACCAGCGTGGCGAGTCCCACGGACTCGATGTGCTGTATATAGAGGGAGAATAGGGTGTGTGTCGCACCTTGCCATTTATATAATTCCCTCGGATTTATATATTGTCTCAAAGGAACCCGGCGAGCGCAAATAACTTCGGTGTCAAAGTATCTTCACTTTAGATATAATGGCGCGCGAGAACGAACGAACAAAGCTATTAAAGACAACAATAAGATACATAGCTGAACAATATTTGAAACAGGTAGGATAATGAAGTAGGCTCGACCTGCAAAAAGGAAAGAAAGAAGAAAAAGACAATGCAGTGAAATGGATGAAACGAAAGGGTTGAGGAAACCGCTCAGACTCGACGGCGGGGGAGAACCCCAAGGTCTTGGAGCGAGTCCGGTGGTCCGGGGGGAGGGGGAAGGAAGAGGGGGGAGGGAGGTCGTGACCCTCTTTGTCCCCCCCCCCCCCCCTCCCTCCTTCCGTTTTCCCCCAAGATTCCCCGGTATCTCTAATCGAGGTTTTTCCTCCGGGACCCGGAGTCATTCTTTATGGGGGTCCAAAATCCCTTGATTAAGAATAAGGCAAGTTCTTCCCAGGCGTCGTTTTATTTACTTTTTTTTTTATTTTCCATTTCGTTTTCTCGGGGGAGAAGACGCCCGATTTTGCGTTTAATGAAACGAAAACCGTTTGATTGAAGCTCCGCGGCGAGTTCGCCTTCGTCGAGAAAATCTGCTGCGCTGAGGTATAGGAATGGCTTGGCAAAATTAGAAGCGAGAATTTGGCAAAAAAAAGTATATAAAGGAAGATACCAATAGAAAGAGAAGACGGGAGGGGCCTTTAATTTGCGAGCGGCGGTATGGCTGGACTCACCGATGGTCAGCCGGAGATTGCGGTGACGGATGAACTTCTATGACTTCGTATTCGGTGAGGTTTAGTCCGGAGCACTCCGGGGAGAGCAGTTGATTACTCGTCTCCTCCGCTGAGTTGGGTAAAATTTGCGAGGGGTTTTTAGTATTGCGTAAAGTCAATGTGAATAACATTTCAGAAACGAATGAAGTTTCCGCCCTAAATGTACTCACTGCGTTCGAATATTTTCGAATTTTATAATAAGCTCCCCGGCTTTAATGGTTTTTATTTTCGGTCTTCGTGTCGCCGTAAATTATATATAGAGGTTCGCCGTAAGAACGATGGTCAAAAACTTTATTCAGCCATAACACACTGCAACATGAGAGCCGTACAACTGCCATAGGCTTTGTCATAATTAATCTAGAGGAGGCTATGGTTCTACGTAAAAACTACACAGTTCTCCCGAAAAACGTTTTTTTTTTAATATATTAATTAATTTAAACCACTGCTTCCCAAATGCCGACAATACTCCGACTCAGTCGGCGTGTATAGCCATGCTAAACTTTACAAAAAGAAAGTGTTTGCAAATCTAAGAATGATGATACCGAAAGGGAAGGCTAAGAACCCTTTCTTCGGTGTGCAATGAATAACAATGTATTCAGTTATGTTATCAGAATATTCATAGTTTTGTACAACAACCAGTTTAGAATGTACAGATACCATTGTTGCGGATTGAGAACCCTCATTGCATTTCAACCCCATCCCGAGGTAGTATAGTTTCTAATAAGTTTATTCCTTTCAACTCTTAAGAATAAAGACACCGGGGTCATTCACATTCCTGGGACGACTTAACCGTTTCATTTCATTCTTCTGATTCCTGAACTTAGATAATGGCTCTTGACAGCTACGTGTTGTCACTGGCCATAACGTTCACGTTATCAACACACACAGACAACTGCAAAAAAATGTGTAAAACATGTCACCATTGCTATGATTTCACTAAGCCGAGCGGTAGTCGCACAAAGCGCTTGGTGGCACCTGGAAGCACTGCAGACATCGATCGTGCGATCAAGCGTAAAAAGATAAAAACACAGGGCAAACAAATGAAACCACCCTTTTTTTTTCACAAAACGGAGCGTATGCTCTTAACAGATACATGACTAGCGTGTTGTTTGTTCGATAAGGCCTTAAAAATGTCTAGGGCTTGCACAGTCCTCTGCGGTTCATGTTAACGCGAAAGAGAGTATAAGCGCTTCGTGTCATGCCACTCCTCGGGGAATCATCTAGCGGACTTGTGCGTTACAGAAACATGAGCAAGTCGTGGCACGTCGGCTCTGCGGGCGCCTCTGGGGTGAGAGGGCCCACATCCGAAAAAAAAAAAAGTAGGTGGCGTGTTTTTGTTCCTGCCTGGTGGCCTATGACTGGTCCTCTAATCATGCGTGGTCACAACAGCTGCTCTGTAACGTCTCGCGGCGCCTAGGAACAACATCTTGTCCGTCTACAGCTATGCCGTTTTGTTTGCTTTACGGGGACGCCACTTACATCCCACAATTGAGCCGTCCGTTAAACTTCAGCGCAAAGATGCTGTTTCAACGGCCACTCTTATTGCGCGCTAGCGTTACACCAGTACACCATAGGTCCTAGCTGAAGATGGACGCACCTCGCATAAGTACCGAGTTCATTCAATTCGCACTCCATTCCTGGCGAAAGGTGTTTAATTCCATTCCTATTTCAATCCTCCCAGCGATGCCGCCGTTCCGTTCTCATTCCATTCCTGGGTCACAAAAGTGCTGAATGATAATGATTTCGAAATCGTTCTAACTCCGAAGCGGCAACCCCGCAACACTGACAGATACAGTCACCTCCAGTTCTGAGGTAACGCATTACGCTGTGTATAATCATGCTTACTAAATAAAGCTTAGTCTGAATTTCTTAAAATACGTGAGTACTAAATCATATTTGCTGCAGCTACGTCTAATACCGGTTTCCTGGAGATTTCAACGGTTTTCACACCGTAGGTCTTAGTAGAATGAAGAAACCAGCGCATCCCATTGGACCTATAAAACGTACAGGATCGCTATTTCATTTGCCGATTTCATAATTGCCTTTCGCCTGCCGCTTAAACTGAGGTTCAAGTTTTTTTTTTCTTGAGTTTAGTGACACGTATAATCAGTAACTTATTGCATTTTTAAATCAAATGGTATAGAGTTTTTAAGTTAGAACTAAGTGGTGGGAACGTCTTATAGTAAGCCATCAGGCTTAGGACCGGAAGTGGAGTAGAAGACAAACTGTCCTCTTTATTTTTATTCTCAGTTAGTAAAAAAAATAGTGGAATCTGAACTTGATACTACTTTCTCAAGCTGACATAAACCAAAAACCAAACAGTTCGTGCATGTATTTTATCCTTCAATGGCCCACCAACCGTATAAATCTGCATATTGTGTAGTTCTTGGCAGAAGGCAATTGAACTATTGCAACTAGAAAATCATAAACGGACCACCTAACTGTTCTTGTCACAACACGACTCATAGACCTAACCCGAGGCGATTTTATCACACCAATTCGTCACAACTCTGCAGAGTATACGAACACAAAAGTAATACTCCGATGCCAAAATCGGCATCGCATACGTGCAGTTGGAACCCACAACGAGAGTGTAAAGGACGAGACAAAACAAGTCAGTCTAGAACAAAGCATGATCGAATTAGGCACCCTGCAGTTAACACCTCGCTCCTCCTTTCCCATACCCTTCTCCTCCTTCACCCCCTTGCCTCCCCGTCTACGGCCATCTTAATTTCTGCCTTCCCTTTGGTACCCGGCCTGATTAAGATTGAGTCCTAAACGTCACCATTAGGTTCTTGTTTGCGGGGGAACTTAGCGGCAACTCGGCTGCAGTAGGACGACCTCCAGCCAACGAGACAGTCTCTCTCCCGGTCGGGGTATAGGTAATTAAGACGGTCGGGTCCGGGAGGGCGAGCGTGCTGGGGACGAACTGCGATGAAGACGCAACGGCCCGAGGATTAAAGGAGTTAACTCCGGGCAAACATCCCCCCTGGGGTTAACAGCCTCCCCTCTTTTCCTCCTAGACTCTTCCCGGAAAATCTCGCACTAGTAACACGCGATGGAAAGAGCAAGCGGCCTTTGTGTGGCTGTGGCTCCTTTGAGCTTCGACGTGTGCAGAGTTTCTTTTTTGCCAAGGTTCTGCGTTTAACACTCCAGTTTCTCGCGGTTGTTCTGGCGTCATCAACATGGCAGAAGCTAAAACACAAAGAAAACAAGGAGAGAAAGACACCTGCAAGAGAGAAAGGGCAAAACCGGAGAGAGTGGACGAAGTGATGGGGAGGTAGAAATTTACGCTAATTAAAGCAGGGACTAACGGGGACAGACTGGGCTGCCGAAGTCGGCTAAGCTCCGTTTCGCGTCACGATGGGCGCCATAGGAGGCTACGAGCAGTCAGAGCCAGTCCAATGCAACGGGAGTGTCACATGACCTTCGGAAGGGGCGCAGCAAGGGGCGGGGCCTGTCGTCACGTGACACGTTCACAGCGCTGGATGGGCTGGGATGGCCCGTAGCATTTGGTGCGGCCCATCGTAAGGTGAAGCGTAGTACAGCTACATCAGGAAGAGAATAAAAGAGATAACGAAGACCAGGAAGCGCACTAAGGTTTCGAATAAACAAGGCGGGGGAGAAGGGGAGGTAAAAAGAGTGGTGATGTTGTCAGTGGCGGTGTCCTAGGGGACGCGTAAACATCGCGTGCGGTGGGATGTCGCTTGCACTCGGCTCGGTGCCCACGTTGTGGACCGTTGGAGAGCTCTCGCCCCTTGAGAGTGAGCCCGGTGTTTGCTGTGGCCGTTATGTCGGAAGGGTAATTCGGCGGTTCTGAGCGAGGTGTACTACATGTGTACTGCGTGTCTCAGGCTGCGCACAAACGAGGCAGTAATGGGGTGCCCGCTCTGCGCTACTGTGATATCAGTTTCTGCAGAAGGTTGATTGTACAAGGGCCATTTATTTGCGGGAACATGTGCAAGGCGTGAGATGAATGTCTTCAAGACAGTAGAACACAAAGGGCATATGCAACGTTTTTTTTTGTGTTTTGTTTTGTTTAGGTGATATGTTTTAGGTTTCAACTGAAAGTGGATGCGTGTTCTTAAGATTTCAATCAGTTGTTGACGTGAGTACAAAGTTCGAAATAATTTCTTTTTTTTTGTTTCCGCATACAATGTCATAAATAAATTCAGGTATTCTGCATATCAATGCACGAGGAGATAGAGTGAGAATGTCTTACACAATTCAGATCCACGAACTGCTCACTGACAGTAAGATTAGAGCCTGTATTAACGGACAGTTCACATTGTGGCTTTCATTTCTCAATAATAATGAAAAAATATAACAACGCAGAGTTCAATAAAATTTAATACGAAGAAAAAAAATAAGCACTCCGTTTTATAGGCGCATTCTAGTATAATTGAACATGACGAGAACAACAACAAAAAAAGGACTTGGTTCACGTTTAGTTTTTTTTTTTTTTCGTTGTGATTTGTTGTCAGGAAATCAAGCTTAATTCAATGTAATTCATACTGTTGCTTCGTAAAGTTACCCTGCCATCAAACAACGGGACACGTCTTCGAGATAAATCGCGGCGTCCCACAGTGGGAAGCATTCAAAGGAAAATGAGACGTTGCATTTACGAGTTCTCTTTGAAGTGTTGGAGCTACAAGCTCTCTCAAATACGTTTCCAAATCTCCAAGACTCATGCGACATTGTTTACCTACAAATAGGATCTTCTTTGCACGCGGGCATACATGCGGCTTAAAATATAAATGTACTCTAGAAGCACCATTTTCATGGCAATAAACCTATGCCTATTGGTTAGTGAAGATCTAGCTCGTGATATTTATAACAATTTTGAACATTATAGTGGGCATTATAATTGTGCCGTAATTCGCACATGCCCCATGAAGTATCTACAAAGGCAACTATCTGATCGTTAGTCGCCTGGAGATTTCTAAACTTTAAAAGATTAAGGCGTGATGAAAGCGTAATTTAAAGTGTGAATGCGAGAAAGACTATCAAATAAGCCATAATAAAACGATATGGCTTCTAAGGAGAAGCATATTTTCGCGCAAGTGAAAATATGATTGTGCTACGCTACTAAAAACTCTCCTGTACTTCTAATTATTGGGCACTATTAGCAAACCGTTACCGTGTTTCGTGTACCGCACTATCGGAGTCTTCGAAGCATGCTTTTAAAGGTGTCATGAAACGATATCGAGTTGGAATGTTCATGACTTTACAAAGGCGTCCTGGTCCTAGTCTGGCCCAAGTATACTCGCACTGCGCCTCTGATTCAGAAGCTTCTTGGTCGCGGTGAAATTGCGAGAATAAAAGGGGTACATTTCTTTCAGTCTTGCCATCACAAAGATTGGCGACGTAATTGTGGGATCAAAACTACCCGTCTGACGACAGTCGAACGCGGCTCATGAATTGGACACGAAAACTGCGTAAGGAGTCGACTTCGGCTCGTAACAATCAATGCCTCGGCGGACACTCGGGTGGTGGCTCGTATCCAACCACTGCGATGATGAGAATAGCTGAATTATAATAGTGCCTGGAGCTCAGCACGCGTGTTCCACTTTGCCGACCCCAGCCCCCCAGCGTGTGGCTATGATTAACGTTGGCGGTATTATATAGGCATCAGGGCACGTGGCCGCTTGTTCTGCCTCCGAGTTGAGGGAATGAACGATGCTCATATTTCTGGAATATATTTGCCGACTGCCATTGCTTAGAAAGAAAAACTAAGGCACAGTATTCGGTTATTAATGTTATGAAGATATTCTGAGTAGTGTTTAGCGAAAGTTGAAAAATCGTTTCATGGCCCCTTTAAACGCGCGCCCGGGTGATACCGCGACCGCGGGGCGCGGGCTTACTGGAGACTTTGCGACTGGAGCGTTTGAATTTCTTTCTTTTTGTGCCGTAATTCGCACATGCACCATGAAGTATCTACAAAGAAACCAATTCTCGTACGGCGTAAATTGAGCTGCAGTTGCAACTTTTGATCTCAACCGACATGCCCCCAATCATTTTCAAGTTATAAGGAGAAAACAATATATTTGTTATTAGTTCTACCTTTCCTTAAAAGCTAAAAGACATAATCGCCATATTCAATATTATGACCATGGGACCGCGGATTGAACTAAAAGGTATAGCATATTAGTTTCGTATATTTTAACATATGGCGTGCGAAGGCTCCAGTCGTGAAGTAGGCGGAACACGGTTACGGTTTGCTAAAAGTTCCTATTGTCCTATTTTTCTAGAAATAGTTTACGTTTGCACCTTCGCGGAAAGTAGCAACGTGCAATACTGAAATTTATGTGGAACTCGATTTTTTTTTTAGTCAAGCTATTTTTTCCTTATTTCCTACGAAAATCGCAAATAAAATACGTGATTATCCTGTCCAGTTACAACAATTTAGCAACCGCTGTACCAGTACGTTAAAAAATAAGCCCTCGCAAAAAAAAAAAAACGAAATAAACTTTGCATAAGATCTGAAATATTCACGATCGTCGGACATTTCTATCCCAACAATGTTGTGAAGCAAAATGTAAAAGCTTGGCATTCTTATTTTTGACATTATATTTTTTTCCTTAACACTTAATTCTTAGTTATTTAGCTTCAAGAGTTGTAAGCCTAGGAACACACGGCTAATGGGAGGAAGCCACGATATGCCCTCTTACGCACGCTCTTCCCAAGCCGTGTTTTATGTTTCTCGTTTACTTTCGAAGCTCGCATCGTCTCTCCTCAACGTGGGCTTTTTTCCGCACCGCATTGATCTTTTTCTTGGCGTATAGAAGGTAATGAGTATAAGGAGCAATGCCTTTTTTTCTTTTCTTCAGACGCCTAAAATGTTTTAAATCTAAAGAGAACTTCAGTTAAAGTAAAACTGCTCAAAGATGCAGCTACGCGCCGTTTTTGAACATTCAGGTGTTTTGTTTTTTGCTAATTTACTTGCAGAGAAATAGCGTATCAGAAGTGCCTTCAAGAATTTCCAAAGTACTTGAGGCTTCCAGTGGAACTTATCTCGCAACGGAAAGAAGATTAACCGCTGTTTTCTTGTATCTTGATATTTACCTCGCCTAAACTTTCATGCGCGCATCACTCGACCGGTTTAAATTAATCTTGGGCGTTTAATAAAGGGAAACCTCGAAGATTAAATTTTTGCTAATTAATCCGCTCCCTGATCTCGCGTGAGTTGGATGGAAACTCAGGGCAGAGCCCTTTTTAGTAAGATTTTTTTTTAATATATATATTTGTCTGAACTTTGATCATATCTCCTCAAGACGTAATTAGAGCTTAACCTTAATGGAGCAAAATTTCAAACGCCAGACTTTCGCAATTCTTTTTTTTTTTTTTAATAAGGCACTAAATGCTAACATTGACTTTGCGCCAAGGCTTAGCTTAGGAAGTAATGGCAATGAAAGGAAATCTGTGGCGCTGCAAACACATTGTAAAGATGCGATATATTGCTCCCTTTACACACGTGACCCTGTACGCTGATTGAATGTTATGAATTCGCCTATATATCAGTATGTCTGCACGCCATATGTTAAAATATACGAATGTAATATGCTAGACCTTTTAGTTCAATCTGCGGTTCCATGGTCATAATATTGAATATGGCGATTATGTCTTTTGGCTTTTAAGGGAAGATAGAACATATATTGTTTTCTGCTTATAATTTGAAAATGATTGGGGGCATGTCGGTTGCGATCAAAAGTTGCAACTGCAACTCAATTTATACCTTAGAACTAAATGAGCATTGCAATGCGACTTCCTCAAACTACTTACGGCAGACCCTAATACCCCATTCACACGGCCAGCACAAAGATACCTTTAACATAGGTTCCTCTGCAATCGGCGAATCAGCCCGTGCTCTTGGGTCGCGAGCTCACGCCACGCGCGGTAGATCGTGAACTGATTGGCCGCACAGAATAAAGTTCCCTTAGCTAAAGGTACCTTCACGGTCCTGTGAATGGGGTATTATTGAGTTTGTTTTTGCTAGCTAAATATTTTGCAAATTTTACAAAGCTAGTTGTTAGATTATTTCGTAGGCACAAAATTTTGCACTTAAAAGAGATGTCTTATATATTCGTCATCCTCACGGCGTGACCAGTTCTTGTGAGCACAGTTAGCGAGTTTTCTCAAATCGCGATATTAGCGAAAATGTATCTCTTATTTCTCAAGTGTGGTTATAAAATTAAAAAAAAATAATAATAAAAACGCAGCAAGTTTGATTTTGAATTTAGCGAACAACAACGATTAATAAAATATAATTACATCCCATATCTTCCGAGCACAAGATATCAGAATAAGCACACGAGAGAACGCAACAGCGTGAACCCTAGTAGAAATACAAGCGGCGAAGCTCGGCCGGCGGACGTCTGAACGGAAGCAAATCATCTCTGAGCGACACGAACCCACCGCCATTAATAACCCCCGACGTGGGACTCGAGCATCGCCATGGCGCATGCGCCGACTGAGCGCAGGTAATCCAATTAGGGTGGATGACACAGTCCAGGTGGCGCTCGCAGACGCGAGGCGGTAAGCACGGCGGAGGGTGGTGCGGGACAGGCGCCGCTCACCTCGAGTGCGGTCACGCAGTCTGCCGGCGATTACCGGGAATGACGTCGGATTTTGTGCCGGACTTCTTGGACCAATCAGAGCGTGCACTTTTAATATGATTGCCCGTCCGGTGCCACTCTGTAACGATTACTGAGACGACCCGGCAGTGGTGTCCCAGACGACCGACCAGTTGCGAATGATCCACCAATAATGTCTTTTCCTTCACTCATATTTATTTTACTTCTTTTTTTTTCTTTATATGAAAGCTTACAATTTATTTTTCAAAGTATAGACGTTGGCATCTGATGTGTCACAGTTACAATGATAGAGAAATTAACTAAAGCGTGTTAGCGTAAACCATTATTAACGTATCTATAATAAAATAATTATAAATTTAGTGAAGAATTGAATTTTAGTGACAATATTGTTAATAAGAGATCACGCTACCCTTTACAAATGTTTTAGAGGGCGCCCCTGGGCGAACTTAGGACTGTGGAAACAATTTTCTGGAATTGTCTATTATTTTAGAGCGCAGCTCTTAGGTGCCCGTTTCCGGGTTGAGCAGGAGTCGGCGTCGCCGTCCGCGTAGGCGTCGGCGTAACCGCGCGCGTTGCATTATGGGACGTTTTCCCACTAAAGTTAGTGGGGAAATTTTTCCGCTAAATTTAGCGGAGAAATTTTTCGGATAAATTTAGCGTGAAATTTAGCAGGGAAATTTCCCTGCTAGGTTTAGCGGGTTAGGTTCCCGCTAAATTTAGCGAGGAAATTGACGTCGCGTGACTTCGACACCAATTCAGTTTCCCCGCTAAATTTCGCGAGTAAAATGACATTACGATTTCGTGTCACGTCACCCATGAACAAATTCAGCGGCAGGAGGAGAGGAGGAGAAGGATACACTCTAAGAAAAGCCCGTTCGTCTACTTTCCCGCACAATACTCGGAGAGCCATTCACCGCAACTTACGGAGGCTGCTCAGAGAATGACGATGCCAAAACATATGTTTAGATAAAAAAACTCAGCCTGAGTTGTGACATTAAGCAATCCGAAACGTCACGCTTGCATTGCTTAGGGCCGGTTGCACCAACGCCGCTTAGCGCAAAACGGAGCTTAGCCGGGAACCTAAACTAAGTTTCGGTTTCGTTCGGTTGCACCAAAATCGCTTATCGCTAAACCTAGCACTAAACTACGCTTATCGTAAGCGCTCAACATTGGGCGCTTTGCTTTTGGTTGTTTCTTATAGCATCCTCGATCATCCGCACCGGTGCGCACCGGTGCATAGAGGTGCGCCCCGTCGTCTTCGATCAAGTGCACCGGTGCGCACCGGACGTCCTCGATCAACGGGGCGCACCCTCCCGGTGCAGCTTTTCGTTGCCCCAACGCGCACCGAGAAAATCGACGGTGCGCCGGGGTGCAGTCCCATCAGGCATTGCGGCCAGGAGCGGGAATCGAGAAGATGGCGGGAATAGCAGACGCGCAGTCTGTCGAGGTGGCGACCTTGCGAAAACAAACACGCCTCGCATCTGCGCTCGATGAATTCCTCAGCTTTTCTGAGAGCGAGACGACGAGCTTCTTATCATCACCGCGGTTACCGGCGATTGCTGCGGTGGCAAGGAGCGCCCGAAAGGTACGAACTTCGTGGAAAGCGTTGCGAGGTGTTTCGATGACACCGAGGTACGGCCATTATGTGGTGGTTCTCTTTCTCGAACCAACAATGATGGGCAGCATATACCTGTGAAATTTTCACCCGCTTCGTGACGCCACCGACAATCACGTCCACGATGTTCATTCGTGTGGGACCGCCAAATCCGCGAGTAAAAAAACAGGAGAAATTGACAGCAGACGAGCACCGCGCGCGGACCTACGCAAGAAAAAACAAACAAAATGCGAGGTGACGCATGGTGGAGCTCGCCGCGGTGCACCGCCGCGCCGCAGTTTGTCTTCGATGTCGCACCGACTTCGTGCTGCACGACCGAGGAGCGCTGTGCACCGTCCAGGTTTCAGGGCGATTCCGGTGCGAGTTGATCGAAGATGCTATCAATCCTGGATTTAAAACATGGCGGCTGGTTTGTGGCGGTCGACGCGGCGGACGAAATTGGTTGTACACAGTGTTTTAGGCTACAACAGCCTGAGAGTCTCGACAGAGTGGCCTTCGATTGTGACAAGGATGCAAAATATTGTCGCGTGAAGTGTTTATCGACCCCTGTTTTCAAGCTGGATCTCCACTCTCAGTGCGTGTTAGCCCTAACCGAGATACGTACGGAGCTGTGAGGCTCACGTCTGTCTTCACGTTGGTTATTCTGTCAACGAGCTTATTCGTATGTATACGTTACTGATTTTCGCGTAACTGTAACGTATTGTTATTTACCAGCTTGTTTATTTCTACTTGCAACGCATATCCTTCAATCTGATGAGCGCGTTGAATAGTGGCAGTACATGATCTCGGCGATCAGCTGATTGTCGACCCTTCTGCCGTTTGCATCAGATTGCGGCGCTTTTAGATTATAAAACAGCGAAAAGTCAAATTCTTTTGTTTTCTGAGTTTCGAGAGAATCTTCGGTGAATTTCCCTTGTCTCGCGAGTAGAATCTTGGCTTCAGAAAACTGTATCGTTCCATAACCGTAACTTTTCTGGTGATCGCGCTTTTTATGAATATTTTGCTTTATATCTTTCATTCGTGACGACGACAACTTCCATTCGTGGCGACGACAACTCGACGACTTCTATTTGACGATTTCCGGGCATTTTCGCAGCTGCCGGGGCGAGTTCGTCACTGTTTTGAACTTCATCGGTCTCAGGCATGACTTGATTTTAGTAGTCATCTTACCTGCCTACTTATTCTCGATGATGTTTTGTCTTCAGCTATGTAGCGAGTAGAGCGTCCTTCTCGCGTTCGGTGAGATTTGGGGCCCCCGATGGCTCCTTTATCTCAAAATGTGAGCACGAAAACTACTGTCACTGTCAAAAGATTTTGTTATCAACCGATAATATACACACAATCACAGATGTAAAGAGCATTTGTGTTTATTTAAAGCGTTGACTCCTGTTTTTGAAAGTTAAGCGAAAAAATATGATTGAATTTGGAGACCTTTAATTCGTTACTCACCGAAGAAATATAGCGAAAAGCAGACGCCGACGACGGCTACTACAGCAGGTTTTTTTTGTTTGCATCACGAGATTCCTCTCCGCCAATCGTATTCGTCCCTCTGAGCGTTCCCTAGTTCGCTCTGTTTGTCCCTACATTCCCTAGGCAAATCCAGCGTTTAGCTAGGGGCGCGTCTGTAAAGCCGGGTTAACGTTGCTGCAACCGGAATTTAAACCCGTGCTTACCCGAGCTCCGTTTAGGGCGCTAAGCCGACTTATTAAAGAGCCGCTTTGGGTTAAGGTAAGCGACGTTGGTGCAACCGGCCCTTAATGTCACAGCGCAGACTGCGTTTTTTGGTCTAAACATACGTTTCGACATCGGCATTCGCTGAGCTGCCTCCGTAAGTTGCGGTGATTGGATCTCCGAGTGTTGTGCGGGAAAGTAGACGCACGGGCTTTTTTAGAGTGTAGGAGGAGGATAGCAGGAGGGGAGGGTTCGGAGGGCGAGGAGGGGCATACCCCCCCCCCTCCTCCTCCTCAAGAGCTGCGCTCTAGTTTCGCATTTTGGCAAATCTTTTCTGGTTCATGTGTATGCATTAGGATGCTGGGCATTATTCCTCGGGTAACGAATAAGCGGTGGCTTTACTCTTTTTGACACTTCGTGGTTTTTGTAGCTTTGATAACTTACCTTTGCTATAGCTCCCTGTGAAGAAGAAATACACGTGGGTAAATGCTGGTCTTTATAGCTTCAACCCCACCAAAATATCAGAGGGCTTGACATTGAAAACATGAAGCTTTGGAAGTAGGGCCGGATAACGTTTAAAAGAAACCGTTACTCTCCATCTCACATGTTGTGTGTAGCGCTATCGATGGCACATACTGGGAAGTGCAACGCTTTAGAACGCTTTGTAGCATAAGCGATCCTAAAGCTAATCCTTCGCGGCAAGCGCTTTCACCGAAGCTGTACAAAACATCGGAGATAAATTTTTCATTCTATGAGCTCCTGCTTGCCGTTACAAATAAACAGATGCACATTGCAACTTTTAACACAGAACGTGTTTCATTACACGATTTTAATTGATACCTGTAACGTTTTTGGTGAAACGCTAGGCTGTAGCGAAAAACCGAGACCTAAAGCGTTGCGCCTATAGCAAACCACGTAAAAGTAGTCTAGCCTCCCCGCCGGGATTCGAACACTCCAACTTTGAGATTCTGATCCAAGTGCTTTACCAATTTAGCTCTACCTGTTTTCACCTCAAGAACGGAAGTAAAACAAGTCCGGCTCCTCGAGGAACATTACTAATTTCCCCTTTATGTGGATAATCAAGTCATATGAAGGTGAATTTTAGATTAAATATATGTTATCTTATCAAGACGTACACGTTCCAAACGCCAAAAGCATCGCTTTTTCCTCCGACAACCGAATCTCGCAAGAACTATTCCGCGCCGCGTAGGAACAATGCGCAAAACTTACTTTTTTCTTGAGGTGAAAACAGGTATAGTGAGGAACGGTGTTTGCTCTGGACGCGAAGAGAGAACTTCTCGCGCGACGTTCCAAGGCCACGCGCCCAGGAGCGGTCGCGCGCCTCACGGCCTTGAACACGTGTGGGCATGTCATGCTGCGCCATCTCACGGCGTTTGTCAGAAATGGGAGCGAATCTTCGGCACGCTTGGGTCGCTAAACTCGTCAAACACAATTATTCTTTGTGTTATGACATAGTGGGGGGAGGAGCCGAAAGATTGCCGCAAAGTTTCCTTTTCTCACAAACCCGCAGATCCGTGTGTCTTCGTGACGCCTTTCATTGAAGGAGCTAAAAATCCCTACCACTCCGTAGGCGCCGAACAAGAGCAGCACAAAAGCGTGCGGAGACAACCGTGGTTCATACGTGTGACATCACGACAAAGATTATCAGCTGCGACCGACCTGTTTTGTGGTCTCTAAAAATCACGATGGAGGCTTGGGTAATTGCATTCTAAAATCAATACCGTCGAAGTTGATAGTCTGAAATCGTTCTTATTTACGCCGATAAAGAAGAATTTACTAAAAAGCGTCCCTGTCCTTTATTTTATCTATCTCGGCCTTTCAAGTTTGATCGAAGTGCAGCCCGACGTGGCTAGGTCACAACCACCCGAGTAGCATTGTCCACTTTCGGACGGATTTCGCTTCCGGACAGTTGTACCCACTGGTCTCTATTGTAGTAGGCTGGATCGCGGACCGCGGCCTCGGCAGCTGGGGCTGAGTGTCGCCACCGGAGGGCCATTGATTGACACCAGCCAATGCATGGGACTCTATGGGAAAAACGAGAAAAAGTGCCGTTTCCCCCGTTTCTAAGCTGCTCTCGGCACTGAAACTTTTTCGGATGCTTTTCAATAAGCCCGTCAAATAGCTTGCGTACAACGATTAAAACTGACAGCCCTCGCAGTTCTTATAAATAAATATTTTGTGGTCGAGAGTGACTCCGCTGTAGTGCAGCTGCAATGCGGCGAGAGTTACCTTGAGTTACCGCGGAGTCGTTGGCGGTTTCGTCAAGTTGGGTTTAGCAGACGACAAGCTCAAAGGCCTTGCTGCGCAGGAATTCGCTCACTCCCGGAAAACCGCAACCGAAATGGAACTTCTTTGTTATTCATCAACTTCCGGGCTTCCCCAAGGACGGTCTCATTGACGGCAAGTTCCTTTGTTTGCTCCACTACGAGAGAAAGCTTGCCAGCTCAGCCGTAAGTGCGTGCGTTTATTTTTTTTTTTAATTGGCGTTCAAACATTTGACAAATACCGATTCGATCTCCAAACACCCGACATAAGGATCGCAGCACACCATAAAATACTCGCCTCCGAGTACAGCGTACACGCTCCAATATTCTTACTTTTGTGCGTTTCTCCCGTAGATTTGCGTGTATTGCCTGGTGTCAAGCAATGGCCGCCGGTGGCGACACCGACGGGCTCCCGATCCGCGATCTAGCCTACTACAATAGAGATCAGTGGTTGTAACCCCCCCCCCCCCCCATCGGCGGGATAAAATCATTTTATGGTAGACTTTCAAAGTTAGTCAAACTGGGATTAATTCTGCGTTCATCAACAGAAATACGAGTAATGTCAGGTCGTCAATATCGACGGTGATGTTTCGAGAACGCGAGGATACCAAGCTTTCACACAACCAAACGTGCCACCGTCGACTTGAACACGCACCATCAAATTTGTCGTTCACAACTGATAATTCTAACCCTGACGTCAAGGGTATGAACTATAAAAGGACGTCAATGAACGCGCCTGCATACAACGAGCCCTGGCACGAGCCTCTCACTTGAACGTCTGTCATGGCCGCTCGCGAGTTCATAGAACGCGAACCGTTTTAATTCCAGAATCCCTAGAACCATTATTTCGAAAATTGCACGCTGTGTTGTTCCTCGTCATCGCTCAGTTGGAACTCCTCTAAACAGGGTCGTCGAAACAGGAGGACGGGGAGGGGGGTGATTCACCCCCCCTCCCCCCCAATTGGCGTCGAAAGAGGGGGCAAGGGTGATAAAGGTGTAGGGGGGGGGGTATCACCCCAGCCCTTTACCATAGCATTTCAGAGAATTATTATTTAAAAAAAAATGAAATACGTTTACAGTTTTCTGCAATGTCAAATTAGAGCGCAGCTCTTAAGGAGGAGGGAAGGGTATGCCCCTCCACCCCCCTCCTTACCCTCCCCTCCTCCTCTCCTTTTCCCCTCCCATTTAGCTCGGAAATTGAATTGGTGTTGAGGTCACGTGACGTCAATTTCTCCGCTAAATGTTTTGGGGAAACATCCCATAACGCAACGCGCGCGGTTACGCCGACGGCGACGCCGCTCAAGCCCGAAAGGGGCACCTGAGAGCTGCGCTCTAACATTTCGGGGGAAGGGATGTCCCCCTTCTCCGATACCATAACCTCTCTCTCTCTATCTATATATATATATATAAGTCAGAGATCCGTACTTGCGGAGTTGCTATGCTAGGAGTTTATTGTATGTATTACGACAGTTTCGCCGAGAGGCTCGGCTTCGTCAGGAGATGACATAGGAGAGGACATGTATGTCATCTCCTGACGAAGCCGAGCCTCTCGGCGAAACTGTCGTAATACATACAATAAACTCCTAGCATAGCAACTCCGCAAGTACGGATCTCTGACTTATTACATTTTCCCGGTCCATTGTTCTCAAACTACTCTGCTTCACCTATATATATGTATATATATATATATATATATATATATATATATATATATATATATATCCCTCTCTCCCGAACCATTTCTACGGCCCTTCCTGACTCCTATTTGTGTGTGTGTTTGTGTGTGTTGGTCATACCTTTTCTTTTTATTTCCCTTTCCCTGGCATTTTCTCGCCATTCCCCCTCTCCCACTCTTCTCTCAGACAATACCGACGTCTCTATACATAACGCCTGTGGGTGACCCCGGTGGCGTTGTTGACAGTGGCGGAAGATGAACTCTAAAGCCGCGTACACAGCGCACGGCTCCACAATATCACAAAGTTTAATCTTCGCCTCGATTCCGAAGCGAGGATTTTGGCCTCAAATAACTCCTTCCCAAAGTTGTGAAACGTCACTTTGTCGTAACCAATAACTTCCGCAAAAGACGATCTTGCGACAAGAAAGTTCAGAGTATTTAGTGATGGGCCGAACTTTTGCCGAATCAAAAGTTCGTCGCCGAATCTCGGGATTTGGCAAAGCCGAACTTTTGCCGAACTTTTCTAAAGATTCGGCAAAGATTCGACAAAAATACATTGTTACCAGATTTAACGTTGATATTTCATTTTTTTCTGGCGAAAAAGGGTTTTATGTTTCTTTTTTCTCAACTTATATGCAACATCTAATGCATATTGACATAGTTATTACTGAATAAGGTGATATTCTACAAGATAATTGTATCGGTGTCGTTTTTGTGTGTTTACTGGCGATTTTATTGACTCCTTGCAGAAGTGGCGTGACAACGAGGTTGGGTAGAAGCGAGCGTGGCGAATCACGCTACGAGAGTTTCGGTTTTGAGGCATCATACATCAGCGCAAGCCTGCATGCGTGTGTACATTGTTAAAATGAAGGCAATAACGCTGCGTTCTTGCTTTCTCTTGAAGTCACCGTTTTGTGCGCGAAAACAAATGCAACGGTTGCTGAGCCTTCACCAGAAGAGATAATAATAATATTGTAAATATGCATGTTTTTCGATTTGAGTCACTTGACGTCAGCTTTGCATGAAAGTGTGCGTCCCATATTAGCAACGTCTCGTTTTTAACCTTTAAGGCGGCGGTCCCACGGCGGCCATCTTGAACAAGCCATTAGTTCAACCACTAGATGGCGGCACTCATCCGTGTGGCCAGAAAACAAGCTCGTGGCAGGGATGTTCCTCCTCTGCTCTTAATTTCCTCCTTTCTGCTGCTCGCCCGTGCACGTTCAGCGCTCAGCGCGTGCTCCCGCTGACACAAATGCCAGCAAACGTGCCAGTGGTGCTAGCGGTGCCCAGTTCGCACAGAAGCGGAGCCCAGCTAGCTCATCGACCCGATCGAGAGTGCCTAGCTCGAGATCGAGAGGCTCACAAGCCAGTAGCTATCGTTTTAACTATTTAAGAATTAAAAACATAGTCAATCAATCAGTGAAGAATGTTATCAAACGTTAAAGAACATATATAAGACATGCCTTGTCAGCATTTCGTTAATGAAAGATCTTTTGCACGACAAAAACGTTTAAATTCATTTTCGCTGTAAGTCAGAGCGCAGCCGACATAACAGGACAATGAGGCCAATCAAGCAGAACCAAAAAACACTATGTCACGGAGCTCAACATCCTATAGTGCGTTTGTTGTCACCGGTCAAAGCAATCAAGCGCAAACCATGCACTATGGCCTTGCGCTTTTAGTATGCGTGTTTGTGCTTGTGTATCTTATAGTCTTTGACTGCATTTTGATCTATAATAAAACAAGCAATAGCAGACTTTTTTTTTTCAAGGCGGGTGTTCAGAAGGGCGCTTTATATAACTCATCATTTTGATGGTAGTTTGATTAAACTTGAATACCAATTATCTGACCTTATAAATAACCACCCTAATATTGTTGAAATAGTACGCCGAGGTCGAAGACTCTGCATGTTCAAGAAAAGAGTAAAAGTGTATTTTGTAGCCCAAGTGGCTTAAATTTTGTTAGGCGAGTGGGTAGCAGATTTCAAAGTGCATTTTATGGTGCTTTTGATATTTTTTGCATTATTATTTAGGTCTATTTATAATTTGATGTTGAAAAAAAATATACCAACCTCTTACATGTATCTTTATCTATATATATTTTCTGTTTGATTGCAACAGATATGAAGAATTTTACAGTAACGCTGACATTGTATGTTAATTAATGTGATCTCAATGATGTCGATGGGAATGATTTCCATTTGAAACGTTTGATGACGTTGATATTAATTATGATAACTACGATGTTTAGCTGATGTCAATTTTATTATTTTATGCATAATTGATTTTTATACTGACACTGGTCCTGTACACCGTTGAATGCTGTAAAAAGGGGCTGATGGCCTGGTCAGAAGACTTTTAATGCGAGAAAAGTATTTGCCCCACCACGCAAAAATCCGGCGGCGGCGGCGGCGGCGGCATGCGATGGTACCAAAAATGGCCGACGGCGCAAAGAGTAAAAACACGTCAGAAATGCTCGGATTGACGTCAAAATTTTCACGAAGGTTCCTATAAATAAAGTAAATGAACGACTTTCGAAACAAACTTTAGTACATTTCGGTCTGGATGGGAATCGAATCCGGGCCTCCGGGGTGCGAGACGGGCACGCTTCCCCGACTCCACGGCGGCTCCAAGGTCCTGGCTGACTAAGGTGTGCCTAGTGCGTGCGTCATTGCACACGTCCCGTCGCAACCATCTGGCTGACTAAAGGTGTGTCCAAGTGCGTGCGTCATTGGGCACGTGACGGTGCAGCCAATGGGGAGAAGGTGGCGCCACGTCATGAGTGTATAACATGGGCGCGCTGTTTCCCGCGCGTCACACACCGAATCAGCAAAAATAACGCATGTCGAAAAAATAAATCGAAAACTTTTCACCAAAAGGACTGCAATGCTTTCATATTCCCACACGTAAGCAATCAAAAGTGTCTGTGCGGAATTTTCTTTTGTATTCTTTTGCCGCAGCCCCTCAGACACATGTATGTCTGGAAATAAGGATTATTATTATTATTAACTCACGCACACAATATTTATTTTTATTTTTACAACATGTTCACGGGAGAACCGCCAAGCGGTCTGGACCATCTAAAGTTCAGTGTGTCTTCACGTTCCTATAGCCGTCTGCACGTTCACGTTCAAATGGAAAAACACCGTAGACCGTCTTCTCTTTTCAAATGACAACGAACCGAAGCAGGCACGTAGCCAGGGGGGGGGGGGGGGGGTGCATGGGGCCCGGCCTTCCCCCGAAATCTTCCATTTTGCTGAGACCTCCTCTCCCCCTCCACCTCATACAGCATTTTGTCATGGGCGCCCCCCCCCCCCCCCCCCCCCCCCCCGAAACAAAATCCTGGCTACGTGCCTGAACCGAAGACCACATGAAGTGGTGACAACTTAGCCATTTTTCCGCCCAATCGTTTTTTTATGCATTTTGAAGTGCGCGCAATCCGGTGTCACTCAGCTCGAGCCCGTAGCTTTGGCTAGTGCATAGACGCCATTTTACCGCCCAAATCACGCACCGAGTGCGCGAGAGCGTCACGCGCTGGCACATTCAGAGCAACAATGGATGTCTTCACCCTGAGACAGACAGACATGTAGGCAACCTAGGCTAGAGTGAACAGGCATGATCTCTTACGGCCATTGCACCGGGAGTAGTTGCTCCCTGCGGCGGCAGCTTGGAGGGGTCGCTGTAACCCTACCGCTCCTACAGTGCTTTAATTCCTTCTGAGAGGCACGTCCTCCTCACCGTGTTGTCCTCTTTGCTCGGGGGTTGAGTTGGATAAGTTTTTAGAGTAATTGGACCTACAGGTCGTGAGGCCAGCTGCCTTCAGGGACTTATGCGGAACACGTCTTTCTCTTCGTCTCCTTAAGAAACAAGTTTGTATAGACAAGAATTTAATTATTGTAAGCCGAAACTTATTTCAATCTGCTCACTACAGTTATTTCAAGCAAGTATAATTGCACACATTTTCAATCGCATTGGTCGGGGAACAGTTGTTCAGGATGGCTCAGGCGGCGTTGGGCATGGTTGTGTGGTCGCACCCCTACGCGGCTAAAGAAGTTCCATTGCTCCTCGGCGAGAGTGAAGGCCACAAGGAAACCGCTCTCTAGCCCGGTCATGGAAGAACATGGCAGGGCAGCACTGAGCATCTCGCTTGATTTTATTTCGCAATACTCATTGCGGGGACTCAGATAAACGAAAGAGAAGCGCGAGGAAACTTCACGAGTTGTGATCCTGGACCGGCTTGCTAGAACAGCGTCTCAGCTGAGACTGAGTGAAAGAAAGCACTGCAAAAGGTTGGTCGCACGACTGTCTTGAGACGCGGCTTGAGTCCCGCTCAGCTCGAGCGCTGGTTTTGGAATTGCTTTCTTTCCCAAAGTCTCAGCTGAGACGCTGTTTCTAGCAAGTCTGACCTGGCTGCTTATAATTAGTTGCAAAGGACAAGAGTCGTGGTTGGTGTAAACGCAAAGTGGAAGCCTGGAGTCGTTGCATTATTAAACCAACACCATGAAAGTTGATCGTCTGACATTGTTCTTATTTGAAAAAATGAAATAAAAATTAATCCAAAGAAAGACGACCGTAGTGAGGGTTTCGCACATGTGCAACGCTTTTGATAGGGCACTGCATGGAAAGGGGGTTTATTAGACCCTTTTCCTGAGCCTCAGATTTGAACCACGATGACTGGCTGTTTGTTGCCTTAGTATGAGGACCAGTCACTGCGGTTTACACATAACACTCTCCGTATGTTTTCTACAAGTAGAGTACTCAATCCCCGCCCCTGCCCGTTTCGATCTGGATGAGCATCGTACCGGCGTGCGGTCGTGTATCACTACTGCGTGACGCACGTTAAAGACCCCAGGCTAGCGGCTGTACTGCACTGGCTAAATTGCTCATCTACAGCTGGGAGACTCGTCGCCCTTGGAGGCAGACCAAGTTCTAGGCTGTATAAACATACACACAACCCAATTTTTTTTTACAAGTAGAGTAACGTTAAAACTGAAAATCTAAAATTCCTGCACGATGGCGAACAAAACAGAACCAGAGCGGTTGGAAAGCTGGAACCTTAAAAAAGAAAAATGTCGGGTAAAAATCTTGGAGTGAAGGAAAAGAAATTCCCCTTTGTTGTCACCATCATATGGAGCTCAATATTCGCACCTTTCGTGGTGTCGGAACATGGCAGGGAGCATTGAATAGCTTATTTATAGGCACTAGATGTTTTCGAGAACTTGCTCGTGACCCTTGTTTTTTTCTTCTTTTTCTTGCAAGATTATTTACTCATTGCAAGAAAGAGGAAGTAGCGCGAGGAAATATTTGAGAAAAGAATCCTCTGCATCAGGGACAGAATCCCCCCAGCGCCACTTTTCCTGAACTTCTCAACCTCGAATTTCAGCCACCTTTCAAAAGATGGCGCAAGTGCGCGTCGTCTGCTACAACATAGGTTCTTTTTATTATTTAGGACAATTAGTATGCTTTAAAAAAATTACAATCATAGAAAGTGATTTTAATTAGAACGAGAAAAGCACTAATTAAAGAATCGTTGCTTAAATAGCTGCCCTCTTCTTTGAAACCGGTTTCTTGCGTACAGAGTCGAGCTTCAAAATAGTCCCATGATTTAAACATATTTTAAACAAATCTGAATATGAATACGAAAAAATCACGCTTCTAGTGAACCAGCTGAGTTCCTCTAGCATACAATTAAAAAAAATTAGGTCAGATGCCAGAACGCTGTCTGAGAAAACCAAGAACGCGTTAAGGGAATTCTTAGAAATTTTACCATAATCAAGTTGTGTTTACAAGAAAACGGCTGGCGTTGCACTTCTAATATTTTGTATTCTGAGTTCCTATGTTTACCACAAGCATGCCCTTAAATGTCGTTGCTGCGTTATGATGTAAAACTGAGTTACGAGACTTCAAAATCACATAAAAAAGGCTCTTTTTGAATAAATATTAAAAAATGTGAGCGTGCTAATTAACAAAAACACGTATGCACGGAACTAGACGAGTCCTTCTTCTATTCAATAAAAAAATAAGAACGCGTCTTGGATGCATTGCAAGTCTAGAAACTTGGAATGCATAGAGGTATGTCTTTGAAAATATCAAAACTTGCACTTTTTGTTTTCTTATTGTGCGTTAAGTTTTGAAAAATGCGTATCATATTTTGCACTAAAAGAGTGATGATGAATTGACGATTTATTTGCAAAAAGAACGAAATACGTAACACGCGCACAGACGCGACATTTGCACAGCAAACAGGAGCGTTAGCAGAGCTGCCACCGGTATTATAGTTGGGGCCGTGGGACCGCCGCCTTAAAGGGATACTGAACCGAAAAACAGAATCTAATTCTTTGTCGTTTTGATATTTACAGCACACGAATGGCTCTTAAATGACGGTACTTGAAACATAAAGTAGTCTAAATTATATGATTTATGTAAATAAATATTCTAAGGTGCACCTGGTGAGTTTTTTGAAAGCTCGTTTCGTGACGACAACAAACTTGTCGTACGCAGAACGCGGCTATGGTGAGCCATCAAAGTTGGCTCGGTTGGCTCCGACCTACCTCGTTGGCTCCGGCGTGCGCTCACGCCGCGTGGTGGCGCGACGAAACGGAAATGCGACGTGCGAACCCCGTCCCGAAACGATGAGATATATTTTTAAAAGAAATGCAATTTTATCTGATAAATTTGTCGAACAGTGTTCATCATGTCGTTTTTGACACGACACCTGTGCGGCGCCGAACGGGCTAGCGAGCGTCGCGAGCAAGCGGCATCTTGGCGGCATCAAACATCAGCGCTGTCGAAGTCTCCGTGGTCACCGTCGTCATGGCCAAATTATCAGGACGGGAAAGAAATCGCCGAACTCCGAAAAACCCACAGACCAAAGTCGCCGCCGTCGCTACGACGCAGGTGCAGAAGTGGACTGGGGGTGGCAGGGTGCAGGGTGGCTGGCAGGTAGTGCGCAGCTAACTTGGCTGGATTAGTTGGCAAACTTCCAACGCGACGGGCATCCGTCTACTATTATTCAAAGCGCAACTTTCTTCCACGCTGTGGCGCGTCGGCAGCTCGACTTGTTCACGTCAGTTCCGTTGCAGTTTGTTGACGTCAGTTCCGTTGCGAGTAATCCCAGAGGGCCTCGCACGCATCGGAGGCTTCTGGCGCTTCTGGCTCAATCAGCGGTCGTCATTCCAAGAAATATAATAATCCGATCTCCATCCCTTTACATGAATAGCATTTTTAGGTATAGTGCGGTCCCGGGAAGCTTGTCCGGGCTTATTCGGCAACTTCAGATATCGGTTCAGCATCCCTTTAACGCCTCTTCGCCGCACAGCACGCCACCTGCGACGATAGCTGACAGGATTAGGTCCAAAGAAAATCGGAGTTTTCTGCCGCTTCCCCTTGTCCGTTTTTCCGGCTGCAGTGGAAGAAACGGCGGGTATCGTGTAATAATCGGAGGTGCCGCCAGCGCTTAGCAATAGGAGGCCCGCTGTGCCCTTTGTACCCGAGGGCGGCTCGAAACGTGATGCCTAATACGGGCGGCATCAGCTGACGTGAACTTCTCTTAAAAGGGAAACGCGATAATATCGCCGCGAAATCTAGCTGTCAAGCATACTGCGGTGAAAAGCGGAACTATTCAGCGATGCGAGAATTTGTCGTTTCATATCCGATTGAAACACAAACGAGGCGTAAGCCTCCAACGGCGCGCATTCGTTAACACCACATGGCCTCGTCGTTTGAGATTGCCCGTTCAGGGGGCTTTTGTGTTGCTGTCTACATCTGTCCTGACGTCGACAAGAGAGAGTGATTGCGATGTGCACGTAAGAAACAACTAGCTTACTAGTGGATACTCGGACCTGGCAGCGCTAAGCAAAACATTACACCCGAAACATCAACAAAACAGTCCCTGAAGTCACATGTCATATTTTACCGTTGCGATGTTTTCGAATTTTCTTTATGCTTATATGGTTTCTCGCTGTAGTATTTTTCTTAGGTGACCTTGTTGCATAGTATGTATGTATGGTTTTTTTTGTGCATGATGATGTCTGCAATTTCATCACCTTATGTTTTACTTGACTAGGTATGTATGTATGTATATGTCTGTATGTATGGCGTGTTGCATGTATAGTGTGTTATTTATGCTGATTCACCAGTTATAATATTTGCGTTATCATTACTTTATTACTACTTGACCCGGTATACATTTTGTGCATATATGTCTGTATTATTGTTACTCCACCTCTTCGTTGGTTATACTTAAATGTTCTGCTGTGCTTTGAGTGATTATTTAGTTTGAATTTTATACTGTACTCTATGTCAAGTGTTGGGAGCAGGGGCCTGTCAAGCTGCAACTGCACTTTTTTTCCCTGCTCTCCACACTCCTTTGGAGTGAAAATAAACGATTATTATTATTATTATTATTATTATTATTATTATTATTATTATTATTATTATTATTAATATTATTATTATTATTATTATTATTATTATTATTATTATTATTATTATTATTATTATTATTCAAGAAGTCCCCTGGAACTGTCGCTCTTTTCACTGCTCTCCAAGTTTCTACTCGTAATCACTTCAAATCAAGACATCCGGGGCCAACGAGCGGTCTGTGGCGTTGATGATCGTCCCCCGTCGTCACTGGCACTGCCTTTGACCAAGATTGGGTCCCCGACGTCTCTTCTCGACAGCATCGCACCAGGTAGGCCTAAGTGCCTTCGCGTCTTCGCCTGGCTCGGCTTCTGGAACGCCCGCCGTGCGCGAGCTTGCCTGGCACGACGATTTTCACGGTGAGCGACGCATCTCGTGGCAGCCTGCCCAGTACATCAGGGCGACGCACGTGACACCGGTGTGCAGCACAGAGCAGAGCAAGCTTACCAACGGCGGACAAGCCATCCGAGACGCAAGTCAAGCCCTCTGTGATCCCGGGCACGTTCACTGCTCCTAACAAGGCCTCCATCGCCTCGATCGGCTGTCGGGTTCCAGTCAAGCTTCCACAACATTACCCGGCCGACCTGTTTTCACGCTGCCAGCTCTTCGTCTCTCTTCTTGAAGGAGCTCCACAACTCCGATCGACTAACGGGACAAGACATGGGAACGAGAAATACGGCAACCTTTTCCAAGACGCCGGGCAAGGTCATCGTGGCCCTCAAGACATCTACAGCGCTCAACCATTGAATCTCTGTGTCGTACAGATTCACGGGTGGGACACGACGCTCTAATTCAGCACGAGACAGCCACATGAACTGAGCGTGGAGTTACAGTGACGAATTGTTTTCGCGTGCTAAGCGCTGCACAGGACATAGGTGAGATTAGAGGTCACTCTCCTTACAATTTTGCCCTTTCTTTCCATAAACAGTCGATTGCCTCTTTTCAATTGTGATAGCTATGATATAGTTGCATAGCTACTGTACTCAACACAATAGGGAGTTTTAGTAGATCGTTTTCAAAGGCCCGCTACCGCTACGAGCGCGCGCCTCAGAGCATGCATCGAAGTGGCAGCGCGAGCTCCCGCTACGATTAGCGTCGCCTGAAAACACGATCTACTAAAACTCTCTATTGAATTGTATCAAATGCGATCGCGCTCTGCCGGCGGACGGAAGGTTTTTGACATATGCATCACGTCGGAATGGTTATCATCTTGGTAAACCCTGCTCCGGTGTAGCGGATGGGACTTTTGCGGGAATGGGCGCTGCTAGACGAGAAACATGGAAATGTCCCACTTGCCGGACCGGCGAGATCCGCACCGGCGAGATCCGAACAGTCTCAGGGACTGCTGGTAACTGCTCACCAGAGGATTCCGGAACCGCCGACGTGAGCAGACGAGAGCTTGTAGATTGCGCTTCTGTTACTGGTCAGCTGGCATCAATCAGCGCCACGCTTAACCAGCTTCTCTCGTTGAAGAGTAGTGTTGATACCCTTCTACTCCTTCCATCTAAGGTGGATCAGTTGCTCGCTCTAAAACCAGCCGTTGATGAACTGCGCAGCACGGTCGAAGGGCTACAAATGACCGTTGACTCTTTTGGCCTTAAATACGATTCCGTGCTCGCTATGGCAATGACGAATGAGGAAGCTGTGAAGGGTTTACAACAGGAAGTGGACACAGTCAAGGCAGCAATGGAACATCAAGCTGACACAATTGAGCGACTGAAAGAAGAGCTCAATGACACGCACCAGTACAGTCGCCGTTGCAATATGGAGCTACACGGTCTTCCCTTTGTTCATGGCGAGGATCTAATGCAAATCATGAATGACCTATCTCAAAAGCTTGATGTTCCAACACCCCAGTCTTCGGACATCCTGGCAATTCATCGCCTTACAAAAAAGCCTGACTCAGTTCCAACAGTGCTGATAAAGTTTACCTCTGTCGCCATAAAGAACTCTTGGATGTCCGCACGTGGAAGGTTACGCAAGATCTGTCGGTCTGAAGATCAACCGAACTTATTCTTCAATGACAACCTTACACCAGCTAATAAAGAGCTTTTTTGGCTGGCGAGAACTCAGGGCAAAAAAAATGGATACCGATTTGTTTGGACAAAGAACTCTAAGATTTACGCAAAGAAAGCCGAAGGCTCGCCAGTCGTTCGCGTTAACACACAAAAGGATCTACTGCAGCTGGTGTAAAGCATGGCCATTTGTTTGTCGGTTCCAAATTTTTATTCATTTAATCAACTTTTGGGAATTGTTTCTGATAACACTTTCACGATTATTCACGTAAATATTAGAAGTCTGCGTAAGCACTGGGACGAGTTCCGTGCTCTAATAAGTAACCTAAACGGATCTGTAGATGTTTTCGTTCTAACTGAAATTGGTGTTTCATCTTTGCAAAGCAATCAGTATATTTTAAATGGTTATAGGGAGTTCTTTCACACCCTTGACCATGGTAGAGGCGGTGGTATTGCAATATACGTTAAAGATAAATGGTTGCCGTTGAGTCAGAACGTAAATCTGGCTCATGCTGAATCCTTAGCAGTTCACATTTCACTGCCTGGCTTCTCCATATTCTTGCTCGCGGTCTACAGGCCTCCTTCAGAAAACGCTTCGCTTTTTCTTACTGAACTAGATGTCGTGCTAGACAAGTTTCAATCGGAAAGACAATTTTGCATGGTAGGCGATTTAAACATTGATACTCTTAAACCAAATAAATCGATAGTCTGCGATTATTTGACACTGCTGTCAGAATATGGCATTGAAAATACTATCACCCTACCCACTAGAGAGGAACTGCTGGCATTGATCACATAAATATTCGGGCCCCTGATATATCAGTAAAATCTGCCGTAATTACTCAAAAACTATCCGACCATTACTTCACAGGCTGTCGTCTAGATGTACCAGTAGGCGATGAGCAGATATCAAGGCGCGATTCATCGTATGTCTCAATTTTAGATACAGTTAAATTCGATGCTTTGGTCGCTGCCTTTGACTGGAGTGAATTTCTAATGACCGTGGAACCCCACCAAGTTTACAGTGCCTTTGCTGCGATGCTTCAATCATTTTATTGTGCCTCAAGAAAAAATATCAAAATCAAGCAACGATCTGAAAAGCCCTGGTTTAATACTGACATTATGACTGCAATCAAGGAAAATGATGTCTCGTGGCTACGTTGCCGTCGTGCACCAAAAAACGTGGAATTAAGAGTACAGTTTCGAAGCGCTCGGAACAAAGCCAATGCGATCATTAGGTCTGCTAAACGACGCTACTTTCAGAAAAAATTTTATGAATCAAGATCGAATGCACGCGAAACGTGGAAGTTGATTAACTCTTTTAGAGGACACGGAACAAAAAAATCTCTCCTTGACTTTCTTCAACAACACTTTGGTTCCGATCTTCAATCTATTGTCAACGACTTCAACAAGCTTTTCGCTACTTCATCCGGCATTGCAAGAGATGATAACTTTATAGCTTTGAACTCGAGTTTTATTAATGGTATGTCTAAGTCTGCGTTTCTTCCTCTTCTCACTATGGACGCAC
This sequence comes from Ixodes persulcatus, assembly GCA_013358835.2. NCBI lineage: Eukaryota > Metazoa > Arthropoda > Arachnida > Ixodida > Ixodidae > Ixodes > Ixodes persulcatus. Next base: position 12,929 of record JABSTQ010006360.1, on the reverse strand, counting down.
TGCTCTCAGTTTTGTTTTCTTTAAAATGCAATAAGTCTCCTGGTATTGATGGCATTCGCATTATTGACCTCCGCCGCAACATTAGTTATATTCAATACGTGCTTCTCACCATAGTTAATGAGATTCTTGATACTGGTGCAATTCCCAATGACTTAAAGACCGCTCTTGTTAAACCAATTTTTAAAGGAGGAGCTCCGGAAAAAAAAAGAGTGTTATCGCCCAATCTCCATCTTGCCTTGCATTGGCGAAATTTTAGAAAAGCATCTCTATATTGTGATGTCCGGCTTTATTGAAAAGTCAAACCTGCTCTCTCCAAACCAATATGGTTTTGTCACTGGGAAGGGCACCCAACCTCTGCTTGAAAATTTTTCTGACCTTTTACATCGGGCTTTTGAACAAAATTTATATTCATGTGCTATTTTTTTAGATGTTGCATAGGCCTTTGACACAGTTAGTCATAAAGTACTTCTTTTTAAACTGCACAACTATGGCTTCCGTGGACCATTTTTTTCCTTACTTCAAAATTTCTTTCTTGACCGTACTCAAGTTGTATCTATGGGAAACTTCAAAAGTGATAGGGTTCTGTTAAAAGCTGGTGTGCCACAGGGATCAATTTTATCACCTTTGTTATTTAATCTTTTTGTTAATGATATCTCTACCAAGCTTACTAGTTGCAAAATTTACCAGTATGCGGATGATACCTTACTTGTTTCTAGTCACGTCAATTACCACCAAGCTGTACACGCACTGCAACACGACGCCACGCGAGTAATGGATTCGTTCTATGAGAATTTTATCACTGTTAACGCATCTAAAACTAGACTTGTTTACTTCAGGAATCCGTTAAAGCAAGTGAATTTGGATGAATCTCTTGTTCTGCACAGATCCAACTGCCAAGATTGTACGTGTGCCCCCCTAAAATACGTTGAGACCGTAAAGTACTTAGGCATATTTTTTTATTCAGATTTATCATGGACAACGCATTTATCGCAAGTTTCTGGAAAGCTTCGATCCGTCAGCTGCTTACTTTATAACACTAAGATATTTATGCCATTTGCCGTAAGAAAATCAATTGCACATGCTCTTGCTTACAGCATACTCAGATATGGAATCACATTATTTGGTAACTGCACAGAAGCTTGGAAAACAAAAATTGACCGAATTCTTAAAAGTTGGTTAAAAAGCGTTGGGTATCATTTTGATTTTTTATTAGATGCAGACATCTTCGAGGCTTTACAGTTGCCGAACTTTCGTGCGCTCCATCTTCAATGTGTTGTGATCTCTCATTTTTGGTGTAATGATTTCAAGAATCCCCTTGTGTCTAGCAGGGATTTGCGTAGCTCAGATCGTTTTATAACCCCTCTGTGTTATACGAGATATGGTAAGCGAGTCCGTTCCTACTATGTGCCATATATATTTAATAGACTCCCTGATTCATTTTTTAAAACTACTACAAAGAGAAAATTGAAAAAAAAAATTGTTGAACAATTTCTCAGTGTAATTTTGTTGTACAGTTCCGTTCATGACTGTCCTTTGTGTGTGTGTGTGTTTTTTTTTAATTTTTCCACTGTTATTTTGACTGATTATTTCGCTGAAAGCATTGTCACATCTTTTAGTTTCCTATGTGTTCCTAGGACTTCGCAATTTGTCTCATTTGACCTGTTGGGTTCTGTCCCTCAAGCCTCCACTGGCTTCGACAAACCCGTTACTTTATTCTGTATTGAAGATATGCGAAATAAATTTATTATTATTATTATTATTATTAATATTATTATTTTTTTTTTTTTTTTGCTGATATCAAGACAGTGGAAGACCACAGGAGAACACCGCCGCGCAAAACGGTCGAAATAGGAAAAGCCTTAAAGCAACAAGAGTAGAAAAAGCCTCTTCCCACCAAGATGTACCCGAAAACTCGAGGTCCTGCTGTCTACCTGCGTGCGCACACCGTGACACCGTCGCGCGCTTTGCCGGGCTCAACGGTGGCGTGCTGTGCAGAGAAGAGGCGCAAGGAACGACGCCAGGTTGCGGCGCGAAAGCTCAACTTCAAAATGTTCTTTTCCCCTTTAGAATAAAATTATTATAATTAAACTTTCAATAACAAAAGGAAATAAACTCTTTTGTAGAAGTCACCATGTTACGTATTTTTCTTTGGGCCACCTCAAGGTAGAATTGACGGCTCTTTAAACGGCAAAACGCAATTTTGCACAAATTTAGTTTTTTTTTCTTTTTCTGCAAGGTATTTAGTTGTGCGGCCTGAAACTTTTTTGTGTGTACAGTATATTTACAGGGCCGTCATTAAGAATATTTACAGTCGCATGCAGCGAAGCGATAGTTTGTAACAAACCGAAAAATATGCTAAAATGCTCATATATTCCTTATTTTTTAAAACGGCTTCGAGCATGCCAAAGCCCATGACCATGATCCTTATTATACAGCAGTCCAAATACCGTATGGTTTTTAGACAAAAAAATTTCAGTGTTCCGTAAAAAATTTTAACTTTTCATCAATTATTAAATGACTCCTAGTTCCAGACTTGTACACGTTACTGAAAAATAGTAAGTAATTACATTTACAATTACACAAGGCTAAATTGTAATTTATTACAATTACAATTACCCTCCCATAAAAGTAAGTGACCGTTACCCCCAAAAGTAATCCGTTACTTTCGTGGCGTTACTTTCAACAATATTTTCCTCAATTAAGAAACAAAGGGAAGAAGGTGTTTCAAGCTCTTATTTTTGCCACCTGCTCCATTTATTGACCTTCAGTATTTTGAGCAACAGCTGACTCTCGAAAGTCTGGTCAGACATTTTGCGTTATTTCTTACTCAGTATGTCGACTGCTACGCTGAACACCATTTGAACTGAGGGCACTGGATGGGAGTGCCATATTGTGCCTCACGAATGTTTTATGCTCTTCATTGAGCTTTTTCATCGAAGCAATGGAAGTACTATTTACCTCGATAATAGAGCAAAGCTTCGTCGTTGCAGCCGTTGCCTGATATTCGAGAGTTTTAGAAGAGTTGGTAACAGTGAGGTGATAATTAAATAATATATGATGTTTGGCTCGATATTCTTCTTCCTTTGGTTCTGAACAGGTCGAGCCTCGATTGAGACGTAGGCGAATAAGAGTTTCCAACATAGAAATATAAGTAACCGAGGGAAAAACAAAACAAAACTCCAGGACACTCATAACAACAATTAATTAGAACGTTGGTTAAAACAAGGAAATGTAAATGCACGTTTGCTGTGTGTACCTTCTTTGGTGCCGTTCAAAAACGCACGGAGCACGGAACGACTGCAGTTTACTCCGGTGTTTCCGAGATAGACGTACGCTGATGCCACGGGCAGTGAAGGGTAGAGTACTATATAAGTATAAGTAAGCCAGACTATGGCTCCACTCACGAGTTTCACTCTCTACTCAAGCCCAGAATATCAAGTATATGTCAGCCACCATTATGTTTTATTTGTAAAAATATCTGCTTGAGATAAGATGCGTCCTGCTGGGGTAAAAACGGAAAGAAGACAAAAGGAAGACTATTAGCATTTTCGAAGTTCTCGCACAAAGCTGACTCACAAAAAGGGTAACTGAGATGCAGATAACCTGGCTGAAATTCACAAATAAAGTGGGCCAACCCTAAAAGTTGGACTACAGAAAAAGTTAATAGCTTTTAAAACAGGGTCAAATAAGGTGAAAGAAGCAGAAAAAAAAAACTACATACTGTTTTCTAAGAGATAAGTGTGCAGCGACGAACGAGGATGCTTGTGGCAATAACACCTTCACATAATATCACTTCTCTTTTAGTGGAGTTTAGGGCAGACGGAGCGTTGTCTCGTGTTGTGACATTATGAAAATGATCCTAGTCACTATAACCGAGAAGGACATTGTTAATACTTGTCTGTGCACTTACTGCCTTGAGCTTCTCGAGGAGGCATACAATCACTTGGTGTCTTCCTCTCCCCGCCTTCGATCGCCAAGAAAAAACAGACACTAAAAAAAAAAGCGGATATAACTTGCCCCCTCTTTTTTTTTTTGTAGAAATGTTTATTTGAATCTTTTGACATTGTTGTTAGGGTCTAAAAAAAGTAGAATCAGGGGCTGGTGTTGCAAAAGAAAGAAAAGGCTTTGCGGAACTGAAGAGTGCCAAGCCTGCCTTTGCGCTGATCCATTCGCGTGACAGTGTCACTGCGCTCGACTTTACCAAAATGAAAACGACCTTTTCTGTAGAAGGGTGGGCGGGGTGGGGGGGGGGGGGGGGAGGGGGAGGGGGGGGGGGGGGCTTGTCCTAAAAAAAAAATGTAATACGTAAAAAATGTAAGGAAATTACTTTAAAATTACTCTAGAAATTATGTAATCATTCCGTTACTAAATTACCTATAAATGTAAGGGATTACAAGTAATTTCGTTACTTGTAACGGATTACGTACAAGTCTGCCTAGTTCCACTCCCTTGTTTACGAGTTCAAACCGCCATTGCCCCATAAAATTTGTTTTTCGTCAAAAAATATGTTAGAGAGGCACCACAAACATTACGGTGCAGAGGGGTGTAGGACAAAATGGTCCCGGTCAGAATGGTCCCGGTCAAAATGGTCCCGGACAAAATGGTCCCGGACAAAATGGTCCCGGACAAAAAGGTCCCAAGTACCAACCCGGAAAAAATGGTCCCAGGTGAATTTATCAATACTTTGAGCGCTCTTAGGAGGACAAAATGGTTTGGTACTTTTATTTTGACACACATTCAAAGATAATATCAACATTTTCATTATAATCATTTGAAACAAATTTTAAATCCCTTCTATCTATACCATGTAGCTCTATTTCTTAAAGGTTCTTGATTTCTACCAATATATTCCACGTGTGTAATCAACATCTTTCTATCGCCAAAACCTGTTTTCAAATTAGCGCTATCGAGCTTCAAAACAACATTCGGAATGTTTTTTTTTTTGTTTTTTTTTTTTTTTAAATGAAGTTGTCGTACCACCGCGTTCTATTTTTCAGAAACAGCATCCCTCTGTCTGAACATTGTATATTAAACGAATCAAAAATTGATTTCGCAATTATGAGCGCATTTATTACATAGACAACTTAAGAGACAAAACGTCGACGCTGCTGAAGCGAAGGCCTAATGCGAAAATGTATTCATATGATCCACACCCTCAAAAACTCATTCAAGGGACGGAGCCCTTGCACGTACTGTGTGCACAGAGTTACAAGCCGCTGCTAATATCCATCAAGAGTAGAACATAGGAAAAACCTGCAAACAGCAAATAAACAATGCCACGCTGGGACCGTTTTATCCGGGTTGGCAGCTGGGACCATTCTGTCCGGGACCATTTTGTCCGGGACCATTTTGTCCGGGGCCATTTTGACCGGGACCATTTTGACCGGGACCATTTTGACCGGATCCCGGTGCAGAGCCATCAATTTTATTTTAGGAATCGGAGGTGGCCGTGGTACCTTTGGCATGGCATGCAGAAGTCCAGGCCGCTTGATACAGCCCGTAGCTAGGCGTCGCGTTTGGAGCCGCCCTCGGGTACAAAGGGCACAACGGGCCTGCTATTGCTAAGCGCTGGCAGCACCTCCGATTATTACACGATACCCGCCGTTTCTTCCCTTGCAGCCAGAAAGACGGACAAGGGGAAGCGGCAGAAAACTCCTTTCTTTCTTTGGAGCTAATCGTATCAGCTATCGTCGCAGGTGGCGTGCTGTGCGGCGAAGAGGCGTTAAGAAGCGACGACGGGTTGTGGTGCTCTAGTTCAACTTCAAAAATTGTTTTCTCGTTTTAAACAAAAATTACTTCGATTGAACTTTTAGAATCAAAAGACTATCGGTTGTCCTTCCAAACCCATCATATTTTTTTTATTTTTACTTTGACAACCTCAGGGTGAAATAAACGGCTGCTTTTGCGCCAAAACGAACTTTTTGCAACTTTAGGATTTTTGTTTACTGCAAGATATTTAATTGAGCGGTTCTAAACATTTTTTACAGATTATATACCTGCAGGGCAGCCGGTAAAAGTTCTATCAAGTCCCGGGAGCAATTAGATATTTTTTTCATAAAATAACAAAATGTTAAAAATTACAAAATATGTTTTTTTTTAATATTTAAATTAAACAAAACTTCAGAAGCCCAACCACATCGCAAGTCGAAAGCCATGCAAATTTAAGAAAAGATATTGTTGGGTGTTTTATTAAAAAGCTGATTATTTATCAATTATTGAGTGATGCCTAGTTTTACGCTGTTTTTAAAAGTTAAAACCGCGCTCACGTCATAAAAATGTTTTTTTTTCGTCAAAAATATTTTAGGGCATGGTTATGGACATTGCGGCAAAAGGCCATGATTTCTTTTTTTAGAAATCGGATGTGGTCGTGCGCAACGTCTGGGACGTTGTACATGGAATGACCCTTTTAAGTAATTTTACGCCACAGCGTCGTCGACAGCCACCGACACTGCAGATGCGCGATTTCCTTTCGTACAAAAAGGAGTAAAAAAGCGCCAGAAAAGTTCTTTACCCCCGAGGTTTGATGGAGCTGCATGTTGACTGTCAATGGCGTCTGTTGATGGCGATGGTGGATCAGGGATTCCAGCTGCCGACTTTTTTTTATATAATTTACTTGGAAAACCTTTTTTTTTTTGCTTTCACTGTGTACTTTTTATTACTATAAAATACCCTTTCACTGATTTTTAGAAGGGCCAAATGGAATTACAACACATACGCTTGAAACACTGCCTCATCGAAAGGTTTTTTTTTTTTTTAATTGTTGGAGACTGCAAATTGATTCCTCGTACAAGGACCGGGATTAGGCAGTCTTGTACGGGTTGCTGAAAAAATCATGAGCCATTCCACTCTATGAAGGTGGATGACCAGCGACGCTGTTTAGCACACGACACAGACGTGACACAGAATTTTGAACAAAGGTGCGAACACATTTATCGTCTTGATCGGTGGTCTTCGATCAAGTGCAAGTGGTCACCGACAACACATGCAGCGCACGAGCCCGCTTTGCAGGATCCCGCACATTGGCGATGCTGGTTAAGTCGTTGTTGAACCTCAGCCGATTATACACCTTACAACTACACCCAAACTGTCAGTCCAGGAGGTCATTTTTGAATTTAGCGTATGCTCTATTAAAGTTGCACAATTTAGCAGCATGGTACCCCGCGTCTTTGGGATGCGTTCTCCGTCCAGCGACGTTCGTCGTCTTGTCTGGTTTGCCGCATGAGCTTGGGGTTTTGTGCATGATCTTCATCGGTGTTGTTTGCCGCCCGCCCCCGCCGCTGACATTCTCGTTGCCGTTCCCGCTGTTGCTCTTCATAGGCGTGTTGCTCTTCGGGAGTTCGGATTATACGCATTCTCCCCATTATGGCGAGAGAAGTGAAATTGAAAATGGAGAACGGCAACTTGTCTTTCTGGTTTTTTTACATGCATTGTCGAAGATGACTCTCGCCGCCCCGAGGATCCGGAGAAAACTAGACGCGCGCGACGGGACCGCCACTCAGCGGAAAGTAGACACGCGCGACGGGATCGCCACCCCGGGAGAGCGGAATGAAACTAGGCACGCAAGCGCTTGGAACTAAGACAAGAGAGGGCGGTACGAGTTTTGTTGATGCACATGAGTCATGACAAATCCACGGAACTCTAGCCATAAGCAGCTTCGCTGTAAAAAGTAACCGATTACAGTTACAATTACTTTAATGAAAAATGTAGCTGATTACAGTAATCAATTACTACATCACAAAAGTAATTTAAAAAGTACTTGAAAGTAACTTATTAGTTTTCACGTGACTTTTTTGTAACTTCTTATTACGAAATAAAAAAATTCATACACATGTTCAAAGTGTTTTTTTTCTTTTTTTTTTTTTTTTCATTCACACCTTGTTAAGCTACGCCAGCAGTTGTCGTTCGAAGTTCTTGTCAGACATCGTCCCACTCCTCGACGGATGCGCTAGAAGGAAGAGCGGTGCTGGTAGCGCACAAACACTTCGCGTACCAGTTCGTGGTTGCGCAGCGCTTTGACGGATGCTTCCGAGTTCTTGGTATGAGTCGCTGCAAACCCGGATCGTTAACAACTAACAACCCGTACACAGGAAGCGAGGCGCTCTCGATAGCTCGATAGCAGCGGTGGTCACGTGTCGTCAGTTATCGTCTGCCATGGGCAAGAGTCTTGACGGTGCGATACAAAGCTGGTGAACGATCACGTCAGCACGCGTTTAGCGCGAGGTCAGCTTTATGCTTGTAGCGCTCCGCTGCATGTGTGAACATGCCTTAGTCCTTCTGGTAAGAATAAAAATAAAAAGTTCCAGATCAGTCGGGGCATCTCTTTTTTATATCAAGGTGATAAAGTAACGACGCGACGAATATTAAGGTAGTTGACGATTGTAAAGATAAGACAATTGTTAATTATAACCGCTATATTTTTTTTCTTAAACTACGCGTGAATATGTTTTATTATCTCCCGTAAACATGTTTTCTTATATATATATATATACCTTTCCAGAAATTCGGCAACTCTGTTTCATCATAAAGAACGCAAAGACAAAAGCCGCGAACTCAAAACTAAAAACGCAATGTCACGGTACGTTCATTGCACCTTGTTTTAGAACAAAATGCGTGACCATGCGCTTTTGGCGGCGATTGATTGGCTCCATTTGATTGGAGCCTCCAGTGATTGGCCCCGAGCGTTTTCTACGCTCGGGGGCCCTAATCTGGACATTTGGCGAGAAAGCCGGCAAGAAATCTGGCGTCCGTGATTGGCCGACGCCGCACTTGACCTTGGCGCCGGCCAATCACAGCCGCCAGATTTCTCGCCGACTTTTCCGCCATGTGTCCAGATTAGGGCCCCTGGACTACACTCTAAAAAAATTTTGTGCGTCTACTTTCACGCATAACACTCGGAGAGCCAATCACCGCAACTTACGGAGGCAGCTCAGCGAATGACGATGCCGAAACATTTGTTTAGACCGAAAAAACGCAGTCTGACGGAGTTGTGACATTAAGCAATTCAAAACGTCACACTTGCATTGCTTAATGTCACAACTCAGACTGCGTTTTTTTGGTCTAAACAAATGTTTCGGCATCGTCATTCGCTGAGCAACCTCCGTAAGTTGCGGTGATTGGCTCTCCAAGTGTTGTGCGGGAAAGCAGACGCACGGGCTTTTTTTATAGTGTAAGGTAAAGCAAAGCAGAACTTCAGATAAATCTGAAGTTCTGCTTTGCTTTACCTTAGTTATTACAAGTTTTACCAGCCAACTAACAAAAGAAGCATGGAACGCCCCAGCGAAAAAAAACAAAAACAGGTCGGGTTAATTTCGATAAACTGGAGATCTTTTAACGTACAACCAAATTCTCAGTAATAGGCCTCCGTCGAAATGCGGGGATCTTGGCCGGGATTCTAACCCGTCGAATGGGGATCCGTAGGTCAGCGCTTTGCCGCTAAACCTCCGATACATTTTTACAGCAATATTACAAAGGTAGCAGTTAGCAGGACACTTGGCGGGTTTGGCGTCGTCGACCGCGCTTCAAATAGACGCGGGCCATTTTCGGCACTCCGCCAAAAGATTCCACATTGACGTAACAGCGCTGACGTCCCACAGCTCGACACGACTCTGACGTCCCGCCGCGCATCACGTCCCCTGTTACCTGGAGTCGGCTGACAGAACGGCGCAGCGTTGTCACGTAAAGTTGCACAGTGACTCCACGGGACTTAATGGCATCAGGTGGCACCCTGAGTCGAGTGACACGTGACACAGTGACGTCACGCGACATACACGACTTCACGTGACACCATGACGGCCCGTAGAAACATAAACATGAGACTGCTGATAATAGAAACAATAAAAAAAAACTTTTTCGCTAATTATGTTATAAAGGTTCTCGGGCGATAAAACCAATAAATCTAGTTTCTGAGATCGCCTAAATATGGCGATAACTCACTCTGCGGGCTCTAAGCATCCTAGAAATCTATAAACAATAACGATACGCTGCCGATTTTCCTAGTAAAAAAGCAATCGAAAATGGAACACTCCGAGGTCATCTCCGGCGAAGCAATGTTCCGGCAGCCAGGACGGCTGGGTTAAATCACAGTCCGGGCTGCGGACAATGAGCCGCGCGCATTCGAGATATCACTCCGCAATTCCACCGGTCGGAGGCGCGAGGATCCTTCGCTTGCTATAGGCTGACAATGATCTTGGTTTCAGAACATGCTCCTCCCATCGCCGGAGATGACCTCGGGGTGTTGCAATCTTTGATTGCTTTTTTAATAAGGAAATCGGCCGCGCATCGTCATGAATTTCTAGGATGTTTAGAGCCGGCATAGTTAGTTATCGCCATATTTAGGCGATCTCGGGCACCTCTTTGGGCACCTTTAAGCCGGCGAAACCACGGGCGTAATATTAGGTGGAGCTACAACGCATGAAACTCGAGTTCGCGATTTCGGAAGTGTTCTTCAGTGACCACAAGGCGGTGTTAGTTTGTGTCCAATAACATTGCGTAAGACGTTCAGGCAGCCACACCAACGACAGGAACCCGTTCATGCGTACACATGCAGTTTCCGACGTTTCCTGGACTTCAAACTTGGGCGCAAGATTTTTTAAGTGTCTTCAATTACCACGAGACAGTCCTAGTTTGTGTTCAATAACATTAATTGTTTAACAGGTTCACTACGCGCTCTCTACTTAATAAACCGTCACTCATTCCAAAACGCCATGAAATGTATGTCCGGTGTGTTACTCGGTTTTATACGAAACGCCCATGCGTACTCTATGGTGCGAGCTCGCACCTGTACCATTCATTCAGTCCACCTGCTCCGAAATGACACCTTAGAGCTCCGACGTTACACCTCATCTGACGCAGTATTGCACCTGACAGGTTGCGTAAGTGCCCTGACGGTTTGATTACACTCGAGCTAATGCTTTCGTATGAAATCAGGCCATAACACACATTTTGCCTCAAAGAAGAAAGCCGTTTGATTCGAGAACGTATTCACGCAGGGGAAATGAAGCTTCAAGCGCATTCTTTTCGTGTCACCTAAGTGCTGTACTGAGGAAGAAGAAAAGCAACGCTGCGTTCTTTTGACGTAACGGCGCTTTTTTCTGAAGTAACGGTTAAACTTGCGAGTATCGTTTCACTATTACAAACACTCTAACAAATCATTCGATGGACACTGCGCCGTACTTCTACGTTCTGCCACGAGTGTGCACCGCCAACTCCGTCACACGCGTACGTGCCTGCCTTTCAAGCAGGCAAAGGCGCGGGGCAAAGGCACGCTGAGGGCGATGTCTACAGTCCTAACGAGAAAGCCCTCCGATCCAAACCGCCTAACGACCAAGCACTCTGCTCGTGAACATGCCGAGCGGTCAAAACACGGGCGCGGATCCTGCAAAAAAAGCGACGACAGCGATCGGGCGCTAACAAGGCGCTCACGCCCGACGGCCGGGGCCATTAGCAGGAGCCTCGGGGCACCCTCCGAGACTCCGTACTCGACCGTAGACTCCGGCGAGGGCCCGCACCCCGCGTAATAAGAACAACTTCAAACGGGAAGGCGCGTGAGGACGGACAATCCTTCTGATCAGGATCAAATCAGCGAGAGGTTATCGCCGTGTGTCTCGAGGCGATGAGAGGTCCTCGCGGATGACAAACTGACTGACCCGACCCGTTTCACCTTCCATGATGACATTCTTTGTAGTAACCAATGCCGATAGCGAGCGCTCACAGGGAAAATACAATAGGCGGAACAAAATGCCGCCGTAGCACAGTCAACGCCAGAGCTTGCGCCTGGAGACGCTCTTACGTACGCCCCAGAACAAAAAAGAAAAAAGAAAAATAGACATCACCCTTAGCAAATCGAACATGAAGGCTCCTGAAGTTCAACATTAAATTGGCCATGAAACGATATTGGGTAAGAATGTTAATGACTTTGCTGAGGCGTACTGGTCGTCTGGCCCAAGTATACTCGCACAGATCGCCACTGATTCAGAATAATAATAAAATAATAATATAATAATATAATAATAATAATAATAATAATAATAATAATAATAATAATAATAGTTTCATTAGCACAAAATCATTCACATACATTGATTACTGCCTCACGAAAGCACTTGCGTGCTTGTTTGTGAGAACAGGCAGTCTATAAAAGAAAAGCAAATCAAAAAGAAAAAACTGAAAACAAACAAGCGTAAAATAAACGAATCTCAATTTTGACACTACATGTTACAAACTTAGTTTTATGTCATCATTGCACCTTACCGCGAAATAAAATCATATAGATTAAATAAAAAATGTCACACGCTTTCCGATTACGGTCAAAGAAAAAAAATGAAAGCCGTTTACAACTCCCTGTAACGCCAGAACCCGAGGTCGTCCCGAAGGAACCCGAGGTCCTCCCCGAGGTCCCGGGTCCTTCGGGAGGACCTCGGGTTCCTTCGGGAAAATTTACCCATAATGCACCGCGCGGTTACGCCGACGGCGACGACGACGGCGACGGCGACCGCCGCTCAAGCCGGAAACGGGCGCCTAAGAGCTGCGCTCTAAAAAACACTTTCTATGCTATTTGCCTTATACAATCATAAAATTAACATTGCACTTCGCACAAAGTTAGGTACACCTAGGAGATCACATTGGGTTTTGTTAGCAGAGTAAAAAGCACAACAAAAATACATTTCCCCCTTTCTTCTCGATCCATGATATATTTGCAATAGTAAGAAAATATTTCGAACACAAGAGAACACAAAGAATCAATAAGATTAACACTCAATTTCTCTTCTGCAGGAGGTCGAACCATTTCCTTAATTCTCTTTTCACCTCTGTTAAGGACGAGAGATCGAATAAACTATTTGGAAGATCGTTGAAATATGTAGGACCTAATGTCTCCGCTTTTTTTTCCCCTAATTGGTGTATATCCTTGAATGTCAAACCGTTTCGGTGTT
>JABSTQ010006359.1:0-20819 GCA_013358835.2 Ixodes persulcatus | reverse complement strand
GGCATCATGCATGTGCCCAACGTTTGGTGAAATCGGTCTATTGAATGACCTTCATACCTGCATGGTGCCATCTATCACCACTGTGTCGTGCACATTTAAGTTTCCTGGCTAGAAATCGAACTGTGTTTGATAGATTTTTTTTAATGTACAACATGTAACTGTGACCACATTTGGCAAAGGCCGTGCTGCTTAAACATAAATTGCTCCATACATGAAGGTTTCACAGACCTCATGTCACACTAGTAATGGTATGGTTCATAATGCAATCGCCTCTGAAACACTTTTATTCACTATAATTTCGGAGCACAGCTATTCACAGGTGAATAAGTAAACTACATACCATGGCACACTATGGTTTCATGATTAAAACGAGCACAATGAAATACAACAATAAATAATGCTGGGAAAACCTTGTATTTTGTCCCTTTCTGAAATAAACAGTTATCGTTACCAATAATACACAAGCAATGAAGCAACCTTTTTTGACAAAACCCCAAAACAGTTGAACAGATGCCAGAACCTGTGACATCAGACATGAGGTTACTAAAGTAATTTTGGATGCTTCAACCATTGCACAATGCTTAAAGGAGCCATGCAACGATTCCCAGACTTTCGTTAAATAACGACACTTCCAATGTAAAGTACTGAAAATGACTGCCTACGTGTCCTAGAGTTTACATTAAAAAAAAAAAAAATGAGTTATAGTGGAATTTCTGGCACCCCTCAACTCACTCGCCGTCTTCAGGGTAACCTGCTCAGTTACTTCGCGTGGATTCCCGAGTGCTCTCTCCAAAGACGCTTACTTTCCCTCTCTGCCGACATTGGCAGGCGCTGTGCTGCAGCGCTTACTGCCGAGCGACGTCACATAATCTTCTCGCCGTAGTTCCTTCCGCTGCCACTCGCGGCTGCAGATGGGGGCTAAAAGCTCGACTTTTGCTTTGCGATTACGCAGCGGAATCGCGACATTTCGAATGAAGATGTTTTCTCTATTCTCCGGGCCATGATAAACAATGTAAAAATGACAAGATGCAAATTCTTTTAATCTTGCAATCGTTGCACAGTCCCTTAAATTTGTGGCAGCGGAGCCTGTGAGGACACTGCTTAACAGCACAAACAAAAGCTGCAATTGTTTGCAACCCTACCTGTCGGAAGGTTCTGCCGGTGCTGCCCCCCTGAAGATAACTTTGTATTGCCAAGGAACTTCCCCATGGCGACTGCAAAAGTACCTAGTAAGCTTGTCCCTGATCTGCTTTGCACTGGCTGCGTTGCATGTTGGAGCCAATGCGGCTAACGTCCGACAGAGCGCTGCCATCTGCAGCGTCGGCACGCCAGCGGCCGGTGACTACCTCGCCCACCTCGGTCTCCCTGTCTACTAGTTGGCAGGGCAATAACGGCGCTCTGGGTTCTCAGTCTCATCGCACACCCTCAGATAGTTGTGGACACTGACGCATGCCCAAACAATCGCTTCAAGCGTCTCGGGGGACGCTTGAATCGGGTGTTTGAAGATGCGCCAGCGTGCCACAAGGATGCCGAAAGAGTTTCTATAACTCTCCTTGCTCTCGACAGCCTGTAGTTGAATGACTTCTTCAGCACATCCAGCTTTTTCCGAGGACAATGGGCGCATCAAGTTGTTGAGCAACGGAAAACGCTTCATCGCCCACAAACACAAATGGCATCCTTGCTCTTGTTTCCGGCAAGTGTGCCGGTGGTGGAAGCCCCACTGTCTCAGACAGGATGGCTTCCCCATCTCTGAGTGGCGGAACACGCCGCCATCACTGTAGCGTCCGGGCTGCCCGACGTCCACCAGGATAATTTGTAGTTAGCGTCGCAGGTTGCAAGCAACACAATGCTGTGGTAGCCTTTATAGTTGAAGGTGTCCGAGCCTGCACCAGGTTGAGCCTGGATACTACATGCTTCCCGTCCAAGGCCCCGACACAATTCGGAAATCCCACTGCCTCCAGAAGTCAGTTGCGATGCGCTCCCACTGGGCAACATTGGGGGCCTAGAAAATAGGTAGATCACATAAAAGCAAATCATTATCAGTAACTAAACAATAAACAGGTTGTGACGGCTTAAATCTCTATAACCGTTCTCACACTTTTAAGTGAAATATAGAAATAGCTTCATGGGCTTGTCACCCTAAACTGGCTGTATATTAAAATTGTGTTGGAATGTGTTTTGCTTTCCATAGGAGTACAGGCGTCGCGGTGCAATTGAAAGGACAAAAGCGACCCATTTTCTTTCATTTTCGCCTTCGCAAAGCTTGATGACGTGGTAGCTGGGATCGCAGTCAGGAAAGTCCCCTTGGTGACGTTACTCGAATGAGGGTCATCGATTGAAACCCAAGTACTATGTCGGCACTCGACTTGGCCCTGTGACAATCAACACCTCTGCAAACATTCGGGTAATAGCTCAGTGCCCAATCGCTACGATGAACATTGGCGGCTTATAATCGGCGCCAGATCACGTGGCCAGCTGTTTGGTCTGCGAGTGAATAAAAGCTGCTCGGTTTTTTTTTCTATTTTTTTTTTTGCGAGGAAAACTAATGTTTGTTTCATAGGTTATTAGCGTTAAGGATTCATTCTCAGTTGCATTTAGCGAAAGTAGAAAAATAATTCACCGTCCCTTTGACACATAAAAAATAAAATCCTATACTCTGTTTCAGAAGTTCCGTTCAGCAAAGCGGAGGCTAGGGGATGTAGGTAGGCAACCTTTTGCGCAGTAAGAAAGACTGCCAGAAGCAGACGACGAGAGAGAGAGAGAGAGAGAGCGCGGAGGAACACCTTTTAGGAGGTGCTTGGCTTCCTTATTGGTTGAGATCTGTAGCTTCCACATTGCTGCACGGAACTTCTGAAACGGAGTATAGATAAATATTACTCTAGGATCCACTAGACAATATTCATTCTGTAATGAATTTGTTTCGTAAACAATGTGTTCATTTCGATGGTAAATTCGATATGGTCGTAGGACCCTCGGCATTGAGGAGGCTGGCCATGTTTGAAAAGCCAATGACATAGCTTTCCCTCCCACATTTGCAGGGCAGTCAGGAGTCTTGAGGGTAATCATTCCTCAGCATTTCCATTCACACAAAGTCCCCTGGCTATTCCGGCTTGTATCGGGCCTATTCTAGCTCGCCAGGGGCGCTTCTGTTTCCCTCACTACGGTTAATGCACGTGCTAAACACATGGTTATGTTTTCATTTTAAAAGTGCATAGAAGCTTGACAGTGCACGTGCTTGCACGAGTATAAGTTGAAGTATCCTCACTATTCGCGGTGATTGCTTAACTTCTCGTCGCGAATAGCAGCCAGACACAACCATAAGACGCTTGTCGCCAGTTCCGAAGCAGACTGCCACGACCTCTTCAGTGGCAGGACATCACTTGCTCATATCGATCTGAATGTGCGGGAGCGACTTCCAGGTAGACGTCTACTTGGGACTCGATCAACAGTCCTCTCTTCCTGGACTTGTGTCGTATAGAGAATGTAAAGAACTTGTCATACCACCTCACATCAAAGCAGTTCCCTCTGGTTTCCTGTAACAGGAGCATGTTGCAAAGCCGCCCGCAATGCCAGATGGGGACAATAACAGAAATATTAGAATTTCTATACTTAATAGATCTGAAGGTCTCAAAATTGTCTAATATCTCGAAAAATAAGTTTGAGAGTTTGGAAATCGTCTGATTTCGCTTTGTAGCAAGTTAGAAAATGTGAACATTTCAGAACCATTCAAGCACCTTGGTTTGAAAGAAGTTTGCGGCATAGCTAGTTGTGGCAGTTATTGTTTTCAAGCTGAAACCCTGAAACAGTATGAAAACACAGAAATGTTGTTCTTGGCCACAATGAGCAAAGACGTAGAAGTAGCATGTTCGCCCAAGTGTAGACTGCTTGTTGTACTGCAATGATGGCGAAAATTTGGAACACACAGTGATGAGAATGGTGCGAAGACTGCATCCGCTTCACGATGCCGAACCTCAAGATCTTGTCGCCTCCGCCGTGTAATGGCCTCTGTATTGAGCCGCCGCCCTCAGGGTCCTCTCGGCGTCTTTTTGCGACATGGACGGCTGCACGTTTCTGGTCGGTCTGCACGCAACGCCGTTAACGAGCCGCAGTAGCGGGTCGCGCCTTCACCACTCGCACAGTGGGATGGAGAGTGCACTTCACGTGGATGCGCCATTGGAAGGGGTCTGTTACACTGCCTCAACGATGTTTCAAGATCCACGTGAATCTGGTACTGAGTGCATTATCTGTACCCGTCGTGGCACCCTGGTTTGTTTATGTTGAAAGAGAGCATGCATGTATGTACACTGACGAATAAAAAGAGAAAGAAAGCTCAAGTCGGTCAAGCTGTTGATGCAAGGAAGAATTGCAAGGAGAAAGCAGAGCGGGCAGTGGAGAGGAGAGGTCTATTGCCTTTCTCCAGAGTCCCGTGTGCTTTCTACTTCACGGCAGTCAGCCTATCTCGAAGCCACTATTCTGCCACTCTTTGCGCTTGCACAGTTGACAGCGGTTACGTACAAAGCAATCGACAAAATCCCCACAAAATGTCGCCCATACTGCGCATGCAGTAAAATATTTTGTCTCGCATGAAGGATTTCTTCTTACCATAAATAAGTAAAAATGAGCTACTTACGGGACGGTACAGAGGGTCCAAGACCTTATGCAAGGCCTGACAGGTCTCTCGGATGATGCTACTAGCTGTGGATCGTCCCAAGCGGTAGCACATGGAGGTGATCAGTTGGGATGACCCATGCACAAGGTACCTGAAAAAGTGCACCGCGACATTGCGCTTTTGTCGATGCTTGACTGGCCGGGGTATGGGGGAACGTTGCTGCTCGATTGGCAGCGTACGGGGCGACGTCGAGATTCCTCAAGGCACATCCTGCCCCAGGGTTCATCGCAATCCTGCTTTCCATGCTCGAAAAACCGGGATTCAAATTGCCAGGCAACCAACACAAGCGATGGGGTCAATGGCGTTCCGAAACCGTTACTCGTTTTACGAAGGCACGGCTCGTTTAACAAGGCGGCGGCGATTGGCCGCTGTTTTTCGTTTTTTCTCGGGTTCAGTGATTATTATGGGGCAACTGGTTCTGATATTTAGATAGCCCGAGAAAAACTACGCTAGAATACATCATTAACTCATTTTTTTCTAAAAGCATTACAGCTTCCCTTTAATGCTCATACCATCCATTACAGTAATTCAGTTACCACAGCAGATTACTTTTGACTCACCTGATTGTCAGAGCCAGCCTTTCTTCTGGAGAAATTGGCTTCCTCCAGAAGGTTGTCTTCTTCTGAAGATGTGGGCCAACCAGTGAGAGAAGATGGTCAAATCTGCAGGCCAACCAGTTTTAGTGTTCAGACCCATATATGCTTGGAGGTGCAAGTAAACCAGCAACTGCTATGAGTGACTCAATGAGACTGCCTTATTCATGTAAAACAGTATAGCATACATTAACTGGGATGTCCATAAAGATACATTATTTACCTATATTTGAAACTTGTCATTTTGCATTAAGCTTGGTATGTATTGATGCATACCGTGAACACTACACAGAAATACAGTGATACCTTCAGGTGACCTTACATGCCTTGCACATGACATCATTCTGGACGCCACGGCTAAGTACCAATCATCCCCATTGGTGCAGATAAAGTTACGCAGTCACGCCCCTCTGCGAGCATTTCATGTGTTTGGCTGTCGCGCTCCAAGGATGGCTTTCAGGAGTACCACGTTAAGTGAATGTAAGGCATCTATACGGCGAGCAAGTCGTCTGCTAGCCCGTGAAGGGTCCCCCCCGTGACATCACGGCGGCGTGCTGTGATTGTAGGATTGGAGGCGCGGCGTCGGAGACTCCTCCAAACACAGCATGCCGCCGTGATGTTGCGGGGGCCCCTTGCACAGGCTAGACGACGACTTTCTCGCCGTATAGTCAGTGAGAGGCCTAGAATGGAGTTCGAGCTGGGGAGGAGTAAGGAGACGAAAGTTTGGAGTAGAGAGAAAGTTTCTCCTATTCATTCCAAGATTTTGTCTGCTTTTGTCTCTCCAGCTCGTACCGTTCTTGACCGGTCACTGACTATAGGCATAGATCACACAGAGTAGAGACTGGTGCAAAAGATGTACGTAAGTCACTCAAATAAGCCTTGTGATGAAGCGAAAATGTGTTAAGATGGTCATCAAGCTGGCTGGTGAAATTTGCCGATGACGTAAAGTTCTGAGAAAAATAAGAAACAGTGCTAGTGCAGTGTTCGTGTTGTGTTGCAGGCTGCACACTGAAGGTCACATGTGTACTGCCTCCAAACTTAATGCCAACACATGATCATTAAAGGGCAACTCCAGTCCATAGTTTCCATTTTGGTATTGTGACTGTTCTTAGTGCAGTCAGCGTCCTTCTTTTAGATGCTGTAACTTTGGTCTCGCTATTGTGAGTAGTTTCAAAGTTATCGTGCCTCAGCATTCTGTTTTGGGCGTGGTCAGCAAAACCGAGACTACTAGCTCGGGAGCAATGGCAAGAGTGGAAATCAGCCGGGATGTGACTACGATGACATCACATGCGTGCCTCGCCACGTGCGAATGCTCAATCGCGCTAGCAGCTTCTAGATAGGGGGACGACCATGATGTCAGAGTCGATTGTTGCTTTATCAATCGGTAAGCCGCTGGCATTTTGCTAAGGAGCGGCTGGTCTCAGCGGGTCACATTTTTAATATCGTTATTAGTTGAGAATGCGGCGTCCCCTTGACGTAGTATTTTGGCTGCGGTCATATTTTGTGTCACTAAAGCGATACCAGTAATTTATTTACTTTCGAATTTGGACTGGAGTTGCCATTTAAAACAGGCGAGCCTGCAATTATTTAGTGGCTGAACCACCCTGCTACCTCTTCTGTTCTCTTAGTGTAAGGATAGATAATAGGTATTTCAAAATAAGGTGCTTAATGTGTACGCGCCTGTCCCAGAGCCGCGACATCCACTGTATACTCATCTCACAAGTTGTGTACAGCAAAGGCAGGGGCTCGAGAGCGCAGCTTGGCAGAATGCTTCGTTTTCGCGAGTGCTCGCGCAAGAAAGATACATCTGCAAGCCACGCTCTCGAGCCCCTGCCTTTTTCTTTGCTGCACACAACTTGTGAGATGGATCTTTTATCTCACAGGCTCTCCTCATTGCTAGCAAGGAACGGGAGGGAGGGTGGCACGGCAGAATGCGTTGTTTGCACGAACACTCGAAGGAAAGGCGTTTCGAAAGCTGCGCACTACAGCTGGAATGGAAGCCCCAAGTTAGTGCCGTGGCACCGTTAAATTCGTGGGACGTTAAATTCATGGATACGTACCTCTGTCTGGTCATTCGGAAGTACCGGTAGAAATCTTGGCCGTCGTCTAGTCGCATATCACGCACGAGGTGGTGGTATTCGCCAAAAGTCTCTCGGGATCGAAGCAAGAAGCGAACCCACTCGCGGGAGGGATGGCGCCGTCGCAGGTACAGCAGCATCAAGGCGGTGGACCGCGCAATTAGGGGCCAATTCACATCGCTCCCCGCCCGCGCTATGTAACTGCGAACGCACTCGACGAATAAATTCTGCAAACTATCACTTTCCGCCGTTGAAGGCGAGCTTGTTGACGGTGCAGAAGACGAAATGTGAGCGACGCAGCCGACGCTACTGCTGGACGTCGCCATGTTCGTTGTTGTCATGGTTGCTAGACTGAACCTATTGCGATTGGTGAAACGCAAGAGCAGATTGCGGGTTGCCATTGGTTGGCGCTTGCGGTCGACGCAAGTGTGTGTACACGCATCGCGCAAGCGCTTTCCGCACTGCTCCGCGACGCTATTGCCGCTACTGAACGCATCGCGTCGCAACGCAAATGTGTGAACGGCGCTTTACGGAAGGGAAACGCTGTATACGGGGGCTACCTTAAAGGGCCTCTGACACGCCAAAAAAAATATTTTTTTTTCATGCTAAACGTTGCAATGGAATATCAGGACATTACAGAAAAATTGTTTCACTATAGAGTTGCGTAGGTTTTATTATAAAAAATAGAAATACGAGGCCCAATTCAAAGTTCCCGCCGTGCACTGTGACGTAACAGTGTACTGCAAGGTGTCGGGGTGGTCAGAAGGGAGGCATCACCGGAAGTCACGTGAGTTGTATCCCTCCTCGTGCTTACCGCGAGTATATTTTTTTAATATTTTTGTTGTTCTCCGCACCTCCACGAGCGATCCAAGCAGACAAGGTTTCTTTTATTTGCTTTTCATCGCTTAATGTTGCTGTAAAGGTAGAAGAAGCGGAGTCAGTGAATTGACGTGATCAACTACAATGCCCAGAAGGTGCTGTGTGAGGGACTGTCCCGGTATTTCAGCAACTGAAGAACAGATCACACTGCATGCATTTCTGAGAGACATACATCGGCCGCATGAGCACCCAGCAAACAAGTTCTACTCATGCTCTAGACAAAATACGTACTTTGTGCTCGACGTTTACTTGTACTTGGTATACTCACCAGTTCGTATTCTTTAGACGGCAGGCATCTACAGCCTGGAGAGTATCCGATGATTCAACGACCTCGGTGTCTCAACCTTCAGCAATGCGATCGGGCGTGTCGTATGCTAGCAATCCGAATTTCTGCGAGCGTTCTAATTTTTTTTTTTTTTCAAAACTTGATAGCTTGTTTTGCGCCCTGTATAGCCCTGTATTATCGGACTGACGGCATGCACTCGTAGACTGGCTTGTACTCGCAACGCTTTCATCATTGACCTCCATCACGTCGATCCACTGACTCTTCGTCCTCAAATTTTACAGCACGCAAACTAACCAACGGTGCAGGGATAAAGAGCTAGTGGAACTGAAACTTCGTTTTCTACGATCGCTCGTACGAAGAGCAGAATAATAAAAAGAAAAAAAAGTCTTAGGCACGGTCGCGGAGAGCACGAGGAGTGAAACTCACGCGACTTCCGGTTAACCCACTTTTAGTGACGTAGCTCGATGCCTCCTTTCTGACCGCCCCGACACCTTGCGGTACACTGTTACGTCACAGTGCACGGCGGGAACTTTGAATTGGGCCTCGTATTTCTATTTTTTATAAAAAAACTACGCAACTTTATAGTGAAACAATTTTTTTGTAATGTCCTGATATGCCATTGCAGCGTTTAGCGTGAAAAAAAAAAAATATTTTTTTTTGGCGTGTCAGAGGCCCTTTAAGGAAGATATATTAGCTCACAGCTATGTGGATGCAGTCTTCGCTGCGTGTTTGTCGGGCAGGGCGGTTATTAGATGGTTGAATCGATAACAGTCACACTGTCTTGACTGGTGAGTCAAAATTGTTTCTTCAGCTCTTTAATAATGGCTCCATGGGTCCTATCAAAATTGCAGTTTGGAAGGCAGACATTATCAAAGGCTATCAACAGCGCTGCGTCCGTGTAACTTCTTCGTCTGGTCCTCGTCTTTTCGCGCTGTTTTTCATTAAAACAAAAAAAGGGTTTTGTGGTAGTTTTTACGTTTCCGTCGCCTGATTCAACCGTAAACTAGGTGCAAAACACATCCTCCCCCTTCCCCGCCGTGACGCAGTTTGTTGTCATAAGGAATCTCATCCACAACGACCTGCATCACACCGGAAGCGCCTTTAGCGAATTTCACTAAATAAGGAAATTGACGGCGACGATTATTTTTACACTTAATTGTGCCCTAGAAGAATAATCTAGGCGCAAAAACGGATTTCGTTTGCTTTTCATTGTGTTTTTATTTGAATGTGAAAAGTTTTCTTTTCACATTCACATATCGATATTCGTGCTAAAGAGTGTGCACTATTTAGTATACATTTAACTATATAGATGTACACATTTTACTGTATGGAGCGTCAGTTCCAGCGCACGAAGTGTTTTACTGTCACCGAACAAAGTACTTCAGCAAATTTCGGGCTCATCTGTTATTTTTTGTTACTCGGAAGATGAATAACTGCGGTGCGGTATTTGTTAGCTTTGGTAGCGCACTAGCGCCATGCCAATGGACCACTGGGCCACTAGTTACCTTCTGGGGATTCTTTCCTGCGGGCAGCATTTAATCTCATCCTGAAGGGAATGTATGTTCGCGGTAAGAAAAAACTAGTAGAGGTTTATTTGAGATAACGAGACCAGTTACGGTCGAGACAGTTGTGAAAGGGATCTAGAATGCCTCATAATTTACATTCCTTCGCCTGGTCTTCGCGTCTAAAGAAGGAGGGTTCTCGGGGAAAATTCGAGTTCAACCCGACTCGCCCGGGTTGCGAAAATGGGGAAATATCAGATTTTACTCGAAAACGAAAGATATTAATCGTAAGTCACTACATAGTGGGCTCTGACGACTTCGTTATCCATTTTCTAGGTGAGCATCCGCCAGCTGGAAAACGGGCAGACGCCAAACTCAACGAGACCAAACTACGTTTCCAGTAATGAGGCCATCCGGACGCACAACACCAAAGCCTCCAGAGGCAGTGGATGCAACTGAGCGCAGCCATGGGAGGTGGACCGCAAGCTATTGCCAGCAGCCAGCAGCTGTTCGAGCAAAACGTCAACGCGTTTCTTGACGAGCTGTCATGGCTCCCTGGACTTAAAAGCTAGGGTTGCTTTGTCTGTATCTTGTGTTACTTTATATTTATCCTGCCTTCCGCTGTTGTCAAGCTTCGGAGGCAATATTTCCTTGCCTTTTTTTGTACCAGTATTTTACATTTAGTGCTTAGCGTGTGTATTGTATATATTGTAACTAATTTACTTGTCCCGTGTTTTCATAGTTATGGTGAACATATCACTCTATGTCATTTGTAAATAAACATTACAATCACCCAATAACACCAAAAAAGAGTCCTTTATGTCGCGAAGTGTGAGGCAGTGCTCTTCCAGGCACACATTTAGGAATTATTTCGCGTGTAAAGTTGGGACTGCATGAAAACAATTCATAACATCTTGAAAAGAGAAAGCGAACCTTTTTCTGGGTCTAAGCCGCTTGATTCCAAAGGAAGCGAAAAGTCTCCTGCATTGTTAACCACTTCAGAATGAACAATTGGAACCTCCTGACTTCTGACAAGGAAGGAGGACTCGTTAAAACCGCTAGAGATGACTACCTCAAAAAAGCTGGTGCAGCCATTGATAAGAACTTCTACTACCTGTCAGGGTTCAAACCAAAAACAGTAAAGGCCAAAGCCCTACAGCTGTGCCATAGGCTAGATTTGACGCAATTGAGAAAGCAGATCACAGCTGCAAAAGGTGATCATCTGGAAATGTTTTTCTCAGCAAAGACCCACAAGGATGGCTGCCCCTTCCGCGTTATTGTCACTGAAAGAGGTTCTTGGCAGGGAACACTGTCTCGGTTTCTTTTGGGTCACCTGTTGAAACTCCAACTGAACGACACTTTCTTGATGTCAAATTCAGAAGCTGTTATACATTACCTGCAACAAAATGCCACTACTTTACGCTTTGCACTTTCTCTAGACGTAGAAGGTCTGTTTTATTCAGTCCCGCACACCAAATTGTTCCCAGCAGTAAGTGAATGTATCGAGGCAAATGGAACAGTTTCTTTTCAAGATCAATGTGGCCTACGGGTGGAGTCTTTTATAGAATTCCTGAGATTCTACCTTGCTTCCACGATGGTTACGTACAACGGGAATGCTTACGCACAGAAAAAGTTCTACGTGGGCGCCGCCATCTTCAATTCTGGAACTTCCGGCATTCGGGAAAACATCGCTTTCCTCTCGCCTCGCCAGTAGAACATGTTAACATTTTAATTGCAACCGTCATTCTTTCTTGTTATGTTCTTTCTATATATTTTTTCTTTTTCCGCGTTGAAATCTCTTGCTTTTTTTTTTCCGAACGCTAACCGAATATGGGGACAACGTGACTGGGTACGAGGCTAAACGAAAAAGGTGTATAGGATCCTGTGTAGCCCCCGTTTTATGCGACATTTTTTTGTCCCAATGTGACCGGGACGTCACCACGAACCTGTCAAACAGCAAGGTTTCACGTGTCTTCAGGTATGTAGATGATTATTTAGTTCTGTTGAACGATCAGCCTGGGGAAGGTGCTACGAGGGAGATCAACGACATACGCAGTACTTTTGTCGAAAGGGCTCAGGGATTGAAGTTCACAGACGAGTAGCCAAAAAAACTACATGCTAAAATTTCTGGATTTCCAGCTTCTATTTCAAAGCAATTACACCTGTTGGATGTATAACCCACGGACCAAAAAAAGGCTTCTATCATATGACTCGGCCCATTCAAAGTTAAACAAAAGAGGGATTGTAAAAAGCTGCCTGAACGCGTCCCTCAAGAAATCTTTTGAACACTCAGCAAAGAGAAGCTTAGAGGCACAAGTGCAAAGGCTAGCTGACTCTGGGTATCCCAATTCTATTGTGTTTGATGTTGCTGAACGTTTGGCAGCTTTCAACAGAGCACAAGAAGGACCTGTTTGGAAAAAACGGCCTGCTATAGTTCCCTACATCCAAAGGATAACACACAACTTGAAGAGAATAGCCTCCAGGTTTGGAGTCAATGTAGCTATATCTGCTCCGGACAAACTCAAGAGGCTGTGTCGCAAGGTCAATTCTGAGAAGCATCTAGATGACCCGGTGTTCAGCACAAAAACAAGTATGTCACCTGCCGAAAAAGGGTCGTCTAAGAGATTCCGCTCTCCTGTATGTGTATGTGGGCCAAACTGGCCGGTGTGTCAACATCAGACTGCGTGAACGCGCCGTTTCACGAAAATCACCTCCGGCAGGACACCTCACCCTACATATCCGAGACTGCAAATGCACCCCTGGGTTTGCTAAAACGAGGATCCTCAAGCAACACCACAACCCGAGAGCCAGGGAGATCTACGAGGCTCAAATCATCAAAGCCAGAGGGGACGCTTGCATTGGCGCACCGTCAGTAGCCTTATCTGACAGAGAACTCCAATACCTCAATTTTTTTTCTTAAATGCTACAATTTTTCAATTGTTTTTCTCTCTTTTAGGTTTTTCTTTAAACCTCTTCTTTCTTTTTCTCTAATTTTTTTATCCTAATTGTTTTTCTTATTTCCTTTCTCTAATCTCATTACCCGTCCTGTTTTTTTAAAGCTTAAAAAAAAAAGTGTATTATTTTTTTAGTTTTTTTTGCTTTGAAAGCAACGTTCCTCTTCCTTTTCTATCACTAAAAATCTCCAGGTCGTTTTCCTCCTTCCAATTAAAAACGCCAGTTGATAGTAGCGCTTTGTCCTGTACTTTCCTGTTCTTCCACTTGTCCGTGTCTTTTGCGCTTTTCTCCTCTATAATGCTTTACCAACTAGCCCAGCAAATTCTGATATGCTTGGTACAACACACACAAAGAAGCTCAAGGGGTACTCTGCCGATTCTTGAGCTACTCAAACTAACTGCATTTCCTAAATGCATGGCCTTTGCTCTTCTCCGCGTGCGAAGAGGTTTTTTTTTTTTAATTTCAGAATAGCTACCGAGAAAAGAGTGAATGGGATGAACTTGTACCCCATCCCACGCAAGGGTTTACTATGGTTGATCGAATGCCATTTCGTCAAAACATGTTTTAGAGAACGGGCACGTTTCATTGAGGCACGGTTTAGAGAAATCAGAGCCTCAGTTTAGAGATATGCCGTTTATCGAAAAGGGGACGCTATTCTACTTCGCGCGTGTATCACTGGTGCGCGCGTGTTAACCCAAGCCCCCTGCAGCGCTCCCGCCGCTTCGCGCCGGCAGTCTGCGGCGGCTCATTACAAAAATGTTAACTCACCTGACTTATCCGTACACGCCGCTTCGCGGTGGCCGAATTCGATAAAAGGAGGCTCATCGCCTTTTTCTCTAAATTTGGTTTCTCTATAAGACCAACATGAAATTTTCTCCTGGTGAGCTTTTGTCCGGGTCTGTTAAAAAATGGGTGAGCTTTTGTCCGGTGAGCTTTTGTCCGGTGAGCTTCTGTCCGGTGAGCTTTTATCCGGTGAGCTTTTGTCCGGGATTCGGAGGTAATATCGAAAACAAACATTAAAATTTCCCCACGCTTTCTAGTGACATGACGTCACTGGAAGAACGATGTGCAGTTAAGCGGGCAATAAAAAAAAAAAAGAGTCGCGTATTTCGCGCTTTTTAATCAGGGTTTTAGTGAGCTACGAGACCACCAGTTTCAAACTATCAAACTACATGTAATGAGTTGGGAATAAATTAGACTACCCTGAGACTGAACCGGTACATGCCTGCGACGTCACTTTTTCAGTGTTTCCATCAAGACTCAAATACAAAAATAAAACGGCCAGAACCGAGATTCGAAAATTCAGTAACTCCGCAACAAACCAGAGTTGTAGGTAATCCGTTACATGTAACGAAATTACTTGTAATCACTTACATTTATCGGTAATTTAGGAACGGAATAATTACATATTTCCTAGAGCAATTCTGAAGTAATTTCCTTACATATTTACGTAACAGATTCCTTGTAATCCGTTACATTTTTTTCACGAACCCCCCCCCCCCCCCCCCTGTTTCTATAAAAAGGATTTTCTTTTTGTAAAGTCGAGCGCAGTGACACTGTCACGCGCATTGACCAGCGCAAAGGAAGGCTTGGCACTCTCCAGTTCCCCAAAGCCTCTCTTTAGAACACCAAGCCCCTGAATTAATTTTTTTAGACCCTAACAACAATGTCAGAAGACCCAAATAGTATTTCAACAAAAAAAGAAAAAAGAAGCGAGGGCAAGTCATATCCGCTTTTTCTAGACCCTTTGTTTTTTTTTTTCTTTGCGATCGAAGACGGGGAGAGGACACCGAATGAATGTGTGCCTCTTCGAGAAGCTCGAGGTGGTAAGTGCACAGACAAGAATTAACAATGTCCTTCTCGGTTATAGTCACTAGGACCATTTTCATAATGTCACAACACGAGACAATTCGCTCCGTCTACCCTAAAATCCACTAAAAAAAAATGCGATAATATGTGAATGTGTTATTGCCCCCAGCATCCTAATTGGTTGCTGCACACTTATCATCTCCTCTTAGCAAACAGAATGTTTTTTTTCTGCTTATTTTACCTAGTTGATTCTGTTTTAAAATCAACTTACTTTTTTGTGGTCCAACTTCTAGGGTAGGCTTACTAATTTGTGAATTTCAGCCAGGTTATCTGCATCTCAGTCACCCTTTTTTGTGAGTCAGCTTTTTGCGAGCACTTCGAAAATAGTAATTGTCTTCCTTTTTTTTGTTGTTGCTGTTTGTACCTAAGCAAGGATGCATCTTATCATAAGCAGAGATTTTTACAAATAAAACATAATGGGTGGCTGACGTAGACTTGAGATTCTGGGCTTGAGGAGAGAGTGAAACTCATGAGTGGAGCCATAGTGTGACTTAGTTCTCTGCCCTTCGCTGCCCGTGGCATCAGCGGACGTCTATCTGGAGAACACCGGAGTAAACTGCAATCGGTCCGTGCTCCATGCGTTTTTGAACGGCATCAAGAAAGCTACACACGGCAAACGTGCGTTTACATTTCCTTGTTTTAACCAACGTTCTAATTAATTGTTATGAATGTCCTCTTTTTTGTATTACTTATATTTATATATTGAAGACGTTTTCTTAATTACCAACGCCTCAACCGAGGCTCAACCTGTTCAGAACCAAAGAAAGAAGAATATCCAGTCAAACTTTATTTATTATTTAATTATCACTGTACTGGTACCAACTATGTTTTGCTATTGTCTGGCAGTATATGCCGGTATAGTAAGATGTACACAAATAAATTCTTATTTCAGTTTTGGCTAGTTGTATGACGACTTCTACAGCTTCGCGATTTCGACAATAGAGATTTTTAGTAGATCGTCCCGATGACTCCGCTAACAATATCCGATACTCCGCCGCCGCCTTTGCGCATGCATCATATCGTTATCGGGTACCGTTATGGGGGGTATCGGAGGTATCGGAATGATCTACTAAAACTGTCGAATATAAGGCAACGGCTACAACGACGAAGGTTTGCTCTATCTTCGAGGTAAATAGCACTTCCATTGCTTCGCTGAAGAAGCTCAATGGAGAGCATAAAGCATTCGTGAGGAACAATATGACACTCCCATCCAGTGCCTCAGTTAAAAGGGTGTTCAGTGTAGCAGTCGACATCTTCAGTAAGAAATAACGCAAAATGACTGACGAGATTTTTTAGAGCCAGCTGTCGCTCAAAATACTCAAGGTCAATAAATGAAACAGGTGGCAACAATAAGAACTTAAATAACCCTCTTCCCTTTGTTTCTTACTTGAGGACAATAATGTTGAAAGTAACGCCACGTAAGTAACGGATTACTTTTTGGGGTAACGGTCACTTACTTTTATTGGAGGGTAATTGTAATTGTAATTAATTACAATTTAGCCTCGAGTAATTGTAAATGTAATTCCTTACTATTTTTCAGTAACGTGTACAAGTCTGCAACAAACTCTTATTTCAGCCGGCGATTATGAAAAAAAAAAACTGTGGGGTTCCTCATTCCTCTTCCCCAGAACAGACAAGCAAACCGGGCCAAACTCCCCAGATTAACTTTCTGTCGTCCTTCCTAGAAGGGGAACTGCAAATATCACTACGGCGGTGGTTGTCCGGCGCATTTGATGCCCTCGACCGTCGTCGACCCAATGGTGCTGCCCTCTTGTGCCCCTTTGTGGGGTTGGGCTGGTGTCGGCCTCTGCGGGGTCCTTCTCCCGGTCGGTCTTTCGTGGGCTGTTTCTTGGTGTGGCCCAGTTGTTTCATAGTACAGTTCCCAAATGGCTTTTTTGGGGGAAATTTGCACTTGATTCAAGGATCGAAGTCATTTATATCGAAGTGGCTTTAATATCGGGTGTGCCTACCCAGGCGGTACCGATCGAGGATCATATATTTTTCTAAAGTTATGGTGAGCGCCAAGCCGCCCCGACTAAAAAGGTTCCCAGTCACGACCTACCACCATAACACTCCGCACCGTTTGAAAGTCACCGCACGACGGCACGACGTAGATGTCGTGTTTTCGTACAGGTTCCACATGGGCGCCATGCGCCGCCGGGTTAAGGATCCTCCAACCCCAGGAGAGCAGTGCTCAAATAGCCACTCGAGAAGCTTTGTCGCTTACGTGACGGGACGCGTTTATTCCGTGCCACTAAAGTGCGGTGGGGAGTACATCGAGCAAACGGGCCGTTGCCTGAACGACAGGTTGCGTGAACACGAGAGGGAATGCTCCAAGAATGAGCCCGACTCTCAGCACCCTATAACGACACATTGTAAGGCATGCCCACCTCGCCAACCCAGTTTTCCTCGGCCCGGGTTCTGGGTTCCAGCGGCGACCGCTACGGGCGACAGGTAATCGAAGCCTTCGCGATCCTACACTCTTCCGCGCAATATAAACGTTCCCTCCCTTTCCCTTTCTGAGGGAGATGTGTGTGTGTGTAGGCGTTGTAAAAGAGGGGGGGGGGGACGCTTTGGTCACTGGCTCCGGAGGGAGATGTCGAGTATCTGCGGCCGCAGTTGATGGCCTTGACGACACGCGCGGCCTCCGCCACGTGACCACGCTCTCTCACCCTCGCCACCCATTTCCCCCCAACCTCTGTCCTTCCTGTTTGACCCCCTTTCCCTCTCTGCTCCTTTCCTCCCTTTCACTTCGTGGGGACCGGTTGTGATAACACACCACCGCCCACCTGCTCCTCCTCCTTCTTCCCTGTTCCTCCTCGGGTCCTTTCGCCACCAGCCTTTCATTAAATATTTGTTGTTATGAGTCGAAAGATGTCTCGTCTTGTTCGTCTTTTTGTTTATTCTTTCTGATAATTTAATATATGTTTCATTCTTTTAAATTTTCTCACCTTAGCAAATGTCTTCCTTTCTGCCCTTTCTTCCTTCTCTTTCCCTGGGTCACGAAGGAGTTTAATCCGGCCACTTGCTTACTTACTCAACCGTCCTTTGAAATAGATCATTACGGTCTATTCACACAACGAACATGTCCGCCGTGACATCATCGACTTTTGAGGCAGCTAATAGGACAGGCTAGGGCAAGCTATGCATACGTGCCCAGTCATCTGATAATATTGTGTATCAAAAGAGCGAATTGGAAAGACTTGGTCCGCAGACTTGCTGGGGCGGCCCGCGAGTACGCCCGGGGCAGGCGAAGAGGGAACGTGCGGTGCGCATCAACAAGTGCACGTGCTTTGCATCAAACCCCGGCGGAAGAAAAAAAGTGTTGTGTGTATGTTTATAGGCCCGTAGCTTTGAAGTTTTGATCTTCGCTCCAGGCGAGCAAAATAGAATATTTGGCTCGCGTTTCGAAGATGCGTCAATACGCTTCCCCACTGCAGTTTCTTTATACTCCGCTCCATCCCATCGTTCCTTCTAGCCAGCGTAGCAGAGGCTAGAAGAGCGAGCTGCGAGCTTTTAGTGTCCCTGCCAAGCACGCGCGCTCTTGCAGTGCGAGCATCGTTCAGGGGAACACGCTATTCCAGGTATATCCGGCTTCGCTATCACGTAAAGTGAAACATACGGGCTCAAGGAGGGTATGAAAAAAAGCAATACAAATTATTTTTTTCATTTTTTTTTACGTTTTGTAATTGCACGTGTACAGATGCTGACAGATGCTTGCATTCGAACGTGACACGTGCAAAATCGAAGGTTACAGCGCCGCTTGGATGGTGCTGCCAGCATAACAGGATCGCGTCTTGCGGACGCGCTCGAGCCCCCTGTGCGAGAGCAACGGGTCTATATACAGCCTAGAACTTGGTCTGCCTCAACGGGCGACGAGTCTCCCAGCTGTAGATGAGAAAAAACTTATTGCTAAATTACCCAATCATCAAGGATAATGCAGGGATGAGTGTTCCACGCGCCGCACGTTCTGGCCTCAGCAGTACTCACTTTTCTAAAGCAAATGCATAAAACAAACTGTATCTTGCGCGTTCGCGTGTTGCGTGTAAAACACCAATCCCTGGATTCTCCATGGGTTGAAATACTTGCGCGTGCATTTTTGTTTTCGTCCCATACAAATACTTTGTTATTCACGTGAAGCTTATCAATAAATATATGAACAATAGCGCCTTCATCTTTATTGTCTTTCTTGACGCGACCAATAGCCAGCTGTGACTCCGAATATCTGTTTTGTTTAGTGCATGCTGTGGAGAAAGAATAGTCCAAAGGCCTTGTTGAGGGTGTGGATTACACAATGAATAAGGCACGTGCCCTTACGGCTTTTGGAACCAAATGGTGGAGCAGTGCTGCAACAAAGCTGTTTTCATGTGATCTCTGATGTTTACAATATATGAGACATGCGTTGCTTTTAGCGTCACCCGCAGACTGTTAAAGCAAACTAGAAATAAAATTGAGCAGCGCCACCCTCCTAACACGGTGATTGAACGAGCTGTCACATGTAACGTTCACGGCTTATGGCCCCGGTGCTCACCACTGCCATGAGCCTAGTTTGACTGTATGACAAAGGATATATTCGGCGAAATACGCCTCCAATCTAATTTGGCACTAACTTAAACACAAGTATCCACCAACGGATTCATTATTACTGGGCGCAAGCCAGGTGGATAGTCAGCGAGGCGGTTGGTCTGCCGTTAAGGAATGATGATACCAGCTCATGCTGTGGGTGAGCAATTTACTAATTACAAGACGGCTGCTCATCTGGGATCTTTATTGTGAATCACGCAGTACTTATCAAAACCTCTCTCCTTTCGCAAACCAGTGGGTCTCCGCCTTTGCCGCACAAAACTTTCTGCCGGAAAAAAATGTGACGTTTTTCAGCCCTTTCCGGACGTTTTAAGACTCATTTTGGTGAACTTTCGGTTTCTTCGAGAAGCGGCTTTTTACGAAAGCCTCCGACCTTTACCCGCATTACGAGTCTTAAGGAGCTATTCTAGGATTTCAGGAGGCGAATGTCAAATAGTAAGTCCTTCTTGTACAAGAGCCGCGCATGGCAAAAGCCGGGGGCCCGCTTGTATGTGCATGGGGATAAGCGTTTGGAGAGTCGCACGATGGTACAATATTCATCCAAATCGAAACGGGCGCAGGCACGTAACGAACGCAGCTGCATTTAACGTTTTCTTACTTTTAACCTAACAAATGTTGAGGTTGATTACACCTGGAACGTTCTCTCACCTCTGTGAAAAGGTGCGTATCATAGCAGTCAGTTCCGCACGTTTACGGAAACGTAATGGAGAGGCCATTGCACAATTACAGCTGACATTAGTTCACCACGGGTACGCTCGATTTGTTTATAGCTACTGAGCTCTTAGATGCCTGCACCGGCAGAGTAAAGGGTAGACAGCTTTCGTTTTCTTGATGGCATTTGGTGTAGACTAATCTGAGAGGCTCAAATACAGCGCCACCAACACGGAACCTTTATGCAGTGTTCGGAAGTAGACTGTGCTTAAAGTACCACTTCAAGTAGGTCTAGAAAGCCTGTATTGTACTTGAAGTATGTTCTCTGAACTTTGCGAGGAATGTACAACTCCCGACTTCAAAGTACATTACCCAAATTTGTTCTTGTTAATTTGTATCACAACATGATGTTTTGCTAACCCTAAAAAAATAATGGGAGGGATAGTCTATTCTCACTAGAAACGCGAACAGACGACGCACCGCTATACTGGTGCGGCTTTCCCGCAGTATTTCGAACTCTCGCTATTTCTAGCTCAGTCAGCGCAAGCGAAGAGAATAAAAATACCAGGAGAGGACACTCCTCCACGAGATGTTTGCTAGCGGAAGCTACGGGGCTGACGTCATGCTTCTCTTAGTTAAGTTGTCTTCTATGAAATTTTGGGTTAAAAATTACTTCTACTTTAAAGGGGCCCTGCAATTATATTTAAGCGTCTGCTTTTTTGCGTTTTCCACGTCTCTTGGGGTTCGGGAAGC
>JABSTQ010006358.1:0-82393 GCA_013358835.2 Ixodes persulcatus | reverse complement strand
AATCCAAAATTGTTTAGGAAATCTCCTTTGTTGTGGCGACGTTGGTTGTGGCGAACTTTGTGCGTTGTGTTACTGGGTTTTTAGTCATGATCCCTTGAAACCATCTTTGCTACAAGATGTCGGGAAAAAAATACTTTCAAGTGTTTATTCCCAGCTATTCAACCGGCTTTCCATTTATGAAGACGTTGCGCAAGGGCGAAAGGTACGCATTTTGTAGTCTGTGTCGCTGCGATGTCAACATTTCGCACGCTGGTCGGCGGGATATTTTTGTCATCTGAATACAAAAAAGCACAAGGACTTTGCAAATTTAGTTGAAACCAACGAGAAGCTTGGAGGGTACTTTAGTCAATCAACGGATTACGACACTACCCGAGCCGAATGCCTTTTTACGGCATTTTTGATCGAACACTAGGTGCCATTCACGGCGGTTGTTGTGGAGACGGTAAAGAGCAAAAACTTTGCTCTTTAACGTCTCCGTTAGGCCAGGCACAGGCGAAAGAGTTTTCAGCAAAGTGAAGAAGGCACACACGCAGTTCCGCTCCTCCAAGTCGAAAAAGACTCTTGAACAGTTGTTAGTTGTGAGATGCAGCCAGTCCGGAAAGTGCCATGAACAAGTGTTCGACAAGAACTTCCTAAGAAAAGCAAAAGCTGCAACTTCCTCAGTGTTGGCCCAACCTTCTACTTCTAAAGAATAAGACATTTTGTGCAATGTATGATGTGTTTGTGCCCTAGTTGAGGCATTTGTCTTACCTAAACCAAGGTTTTGAAGAAAAAAACAGTTTTCGTATTTCTTCACACAATTGTAGTGTTTTTTGGCATCCCCTGTAGTATTTTCAGCATTGTAGGGTTGGCAGGTCTGAATAGGGTATTCATTGAAACTGCTATTTGAAAATTCGAATATTTGCACAATCCTAGTGCTAACAGACATGGAAATGGAATAAAATTAGTGGAGAAAGAACAAGCCTTACCTCCATATGCAGAACTACCGAATACTGTAAAACCCTTTATTTTCGCTGCCCCTATATTTCGCGAATCGGTCACAGAGGACATAATCGCGGCCATTAAATTTCGCGAGTTCCATACGCCTGCATTAAAACTCTTAAGGACCCAAATTTTAGCGTGCCCTTAAATTTCGCGAATTTTTCAATTCGCGATATTCGCGAAAATTAAGGGCTCGCGAACATTGAGGGTTTTACGGTATTGGCACGTCATTGGTAGATGGGTACTATAAAACTCGTAGTAAACTTTCAGGTCGCAAGCTATGTTTTAAGCTCTTTTTTAATCTAGCTAATCATGACTCGCCAAGTTTATGTGCTGACACCTGGAAGCTGCCTTTGTGAGTCGGTGTCCCATGCTATTGTCGTCTCTATGCAGCCTACTGGGAGACCCTGTTGTCCCGGCTGAAGGCCTACATGGCGAGGGCGAGGCTGAGGGAGAGGCACCAGGAGAACCTGAGGCGCAAGCTGTTCCAGCTCAAACAGGAGGTGGGACATCTTTCTTGTGTTCCTCGGGCTCCTGTCATCTAGATCAGGGGGTCGCCAACTTACGGCCCGCAAGACAGTTTTATGCGGCCCTCTGCACAACACCAGAAAAGGCCCCCCCCCCCCCCCCTCCTCCTGCCACTCCCTCACATAGACTCAAGGACCATATGGCAGTTTTGACCTCAAATGGTGTTAGACAGGAACACGGAGCACTTCCAATTGGCATTGCCCGGCATCCCCTCCCATACTTGGGCAGAGAATGCTTTACTTCCTTTTTGCCTTCTCTTTACCTGTCCCCCCCACTTCACGACTTGTCATTCGGCCCCCTCCTTATCGGCTTCGTGACAACTCGGCTTGCCGCTGCAGAAGGGGGCCGACCCCTGATCTAGATTATGAGTTCAGGTGCACAAAGTGCAGCCTCTGGGCACTGCAGTTATGCAGCAGTTTTGAGTTGATTGCTTCGTCTTCATACCTTGGCAGAATGCAGATGTGTGTTTGACTTTGCAAAGCACATTGATTGTGTTGGAGCCATAGAAGACAAGGTTGAAAGCCTTTTTAAGTGCATTTTGAATCGGGATTTTTCGGCAGTTGCTGTTACTGCCCCTTTCCGTCAAAATAACGCTCGTGTACGAACGTAAGACCCCACTCTACCGCAAAGGCACTGCTCTCCCTCTTCCCCGTCATCCCTCACACATACACGCCAACTGCGGCAAGGCTCTCTCTTTCGCTCCCTGCTCCCCTTTTCCTCCCTGTAGGCCGCCGCAATTTCGAAGAACCCACATGATTGTGGGGTGGGCACCCTCCAACTTCTCTTTGTTCCTGCTACATCCACTTGCCCCCTGGCGACGCTTTCCCTTTCCCCCCCCCCCCCCCCCCCCCCCCCCCTCCCCCCACTCTGGCAGCCAACGTTTCGAAATACCCACGTGGTCGCGCTGTGGCGACACGCTCCCTTGCCTCCCCACTGCCGCCTCCAAGGTTCCGTTTTTAGAACCCATTGCAAACATTGTACAGCACACTGGTTGAAGGCAAATCTCCCTCAACGTGCCTTTCCACAAAGCAGCAGCTACCACTGTCAATCGCAGAACACTGTGTGTGATCGTTCGCAATTTTATTTTTGGCGATTTTCACATTTAACCTTTTGATCGTTTTTAGTTTTGGGGAATTTCTGACCCTCAACTGCTTAATTAGCTATGTTTGTTTTACCTGCACCTCCTGCACTGGTGCAGAAAAGTGTAGGGCAATGTACTTCCAGTCGTGTCTGAATGTACATACTGGAATTACACTGCCCTACACTTTTCTGCACCAAGGCAGGAGCTGCAGGTAAATCGAACGAAGCTATTGTCTTTAAAATCAAATTTGTTGCCTTCAAAATAAAATTTCTAGCCACAAATGGAATGGGAGCACAATATAAAAAGATTCAGTGCTGCCATCTGTTGACACAGCCGCAAACTAAGCCACGAACAAGCCGGGCTCATCCAAAACGGTTGAGTGCGTGCACTGGGGAAAGCAGACGAGCTATACTCGTCCCGAACGGTTCGGGGATGGCTCCACATTGACGAGCTTTGCTCTTTCAAAACTGTTAAGGGATTTACAGAGTATGCTATTTTATACAGGGTGTTTCTAGAAACGCTGTCCAAATCGTTTCTGCAAAAAGTAGGAATTCCACAGAAAAAGGGTTGATGCTCTTTTGGTCTCTGCCAAAGTGCACATTTGGGAAAATAATAATGTTCAGTATCATTAGTTTATTAACTACTTTCAAGTGCTTAATTTTTTATCAGTTGATTTATACTTATAGTTTCAATGGGGAACTTGCTGGGGATCCTCGAAAACTGCTAAGTCAACTTTAGAAATATGGATGGCACATGTAGCATTTTACTGCATTTAAAAAAACGCTCGATTCGGACGTGTTTCTAGGTTTCAGTTCTCTATCGGAGCGCAATCTTTGTGCCCACGGTCCTCTCCCTCGTGGCTGAGGCACGCAATGCATGTGTGCCATACTTCCCACCTACATGGAAGGCGAAGCAGCAGCTGTTTGCTCCGTCCAGGGGGGGGGAAGGGGGGGGGGGGATGGGGGGGCTGGACTGCTGACACAAAGATTGCGCTCAGATAGGAAACCGAAACCTAGAAATCCGTCCCAATTGAGCATTTTTTCAGAATGCAGTAAAATGATGTATGTGCCTTCTGCATTTTCAAAATAAGTAGATTTAGTGGTTTTCAATTATCCTTAGCGAGTTTCTAAATCAAACTATACCTATAAATTCACTAATTAAAAAGTTAATTACTCGAAAGTAATTGATAAACTATTCATACCAAACATTCTTAATTTTCCCAAGTGGGTCCTTTGGCACAGACCAAAACGACATCATCCTTTTTTCTATGCAACGCATATCTTTATCATGATGTAGAAAACCCGAGACTGTGGTAAAAGAAGGGAAACTTGGTCAAAGAAGAAAGACAGGGGAAAGGAACGTCTCAAACTCACCTGTCTTTCTTCTTCGACCAAGTTTCCCTACTTTTACCACAGTCTCGGGTTTTCTACATCATGATCAACATCCACCAGCTCGCCTGCGCACTCACTGTTTTTTTTGCATATCTTTAGCAGGAACAATTTGGCCCGCATTTCCATAAACAGAGTGTACAGTGCAATCCACTTATGACAATAATGAGAAAACCCGAAATTTAAGTTGTTATAACCGATTATTGTTGTATCGGGACTAGAAACTGATCGTTTTAGTTCGCAGACTCTACAAACTGATAGTTATAAGTGGTACATTGTTATATGTGGTATCGTTATAAGTGGATTGCACTGTATAATCAAAGCACATAGAGACCCTTTTATTGAAAGCGCTGGAAGGAGGCACTGTTTACAATTTACAGCCCCGCAAACTTCCGGTCAAACAAGAGGACAAATAACCCTTGCCATAGCACCGCTTCGTGCAATGTTCACGAAATAATTTATGACCGGTTCTCTAGGTGATTAGCTAAAGGACCGGTTAGCGAAAGATTTGTTTGAGACTTTTGAATACTCCCGAAAGACGACCAATCCCCTTTTTTCTGTTTTACAACACAGCAGAAGGACCTCGCTAGATCCCCAACTTTGTGATTACCATAGAACTCCATCCTCCCAGAAATATTTACATCCTGCCGTAATGGAGTGACCAGAAGTCTTGGGGGGGCAAGAGACATGTTTGTAAACAGTAAAAGAGTATGAAGAGATAGAGCCTCGTCAAGGCGTACTTGTCTCAGCGTTTTGCCCCCACAGCCGCATTTCTTCTAAAAGAGAGAAAAACAAAGCATACATTCATTCGCTTGACAAGCTCATAAAGATGGTACAATCTTTTGAAGCATTTGATATAGTTGGCTTTGTTTTTTTTCTAACTTCAGTTCACTGTAGAGATGTTTTACCTGAAGCCACTAATGTACACTTCGGGTATCGGCGCTTCATTCCCTGATTATCTTGTGGGTGCCGCCATTTCGGTACGATGGTTACAATTCGAAAATGAGACTTTGTGTGTTCTAAATACGGTTTCAGAGAGCTCTGAAACCATTTTTTTCTTTAACTGCCTGTTTAACATTTCTGGAGGGTGCTGAAGTGTCCTCGCTCTGAAGCGTGGCTTGTTAGCGGCACTAGCTTTATCTCCCCACAGCATTAGCCAGCGTTCTATCCGTTCCTTCTCTGAGGCCATCTACTGCATTGTTTCTGACTTGCAGCAAGGCGTGGACAGCGGCCCCCTGTTCCCGTGCGTCAAGAAGGAGTCCCCGTCACGCCCGGATGGGGAAGGCTCTCCCCAGCCTGGCCCTTCCGGCTCACAGCCGGGAGAGGCCTCGGAGGTAAAGGAGGAGCCCTCAGAACGGCCTGCATCGTCGGCGGCTAGCACGGCAGAGGGCGAGGAGGAGGAGGAGGAAAGCAAGGAGGGCGAAGCAGAAGAGCCGGCCGTGGTCAAGTACGTTGACTCTGGTTGACGCACGCTTTCTTTTGTTTATTGGTGCCCGAAAATGGATTTTTACCTACTGCTGTCATAGGCATGCACATTCACACTTGCATGTGTCTAAACTAAAACACGAAGCTGGTCAAAGCCGGCAAGAAGAACTTGTGTAGCCTCCTGGAAGCTTCACAGCTGCAGCCCATGTTTCGCTTAGAGGCTTGGCCGAGTCCCTTGGCACAATATTGACTGCAACTCAGAGGCTTTTGCGAGGTTTCTTCTCAAGGCGCACGGTATGTGTGTGAATGTGTGAACAGTAGAGACAACCGGATTTATCTGATTCCAACCTGCCTTCAATTTTGGCACGTACCCAGTTCTTACACACGAAAATAGTGATTCTAACATGCCCATGATTTAATTTCGCATCCGAAACGAACGGTTTGACATGTTTTAGGAATATTAACGCACAATGTGTTAAATGTCTGGCACCTAATTATATCCAGTTCTAAACCAGACAGAAGTAGACAGGCCAACTGCCAGCCGAACGCTGATGCAGCGCTTGTCTCCTCACTGACTGGACACCTGTACTAACTTAACGTTTTCCTCGAGTGCTTCTGTGTTACTCCCGGCGAGGAGAAAACATCACGTGTTCAGACATGCAGCCATGCTCTGCTCCATGAAATGAGCAAACTCAGGGCTTCTCCAGAAAAAGAGCTTAAAAGAAAGCGACAAGAAAGCAGAGAAAAAAATCATGAGCCATTCCACTTTGTGAAGGTGGATGACCAGCGAAGCTGTTTTTAGCACAGGACACAGACGTGTCCTGTGCTGCTCTCCCTTGATTGGGAGAGCAGAAGGAATGGAAACTAGGCACGCAAGCGCTTGGAACGACAACAAAGAGAGTGCGGTGCGAACGTAGACATGGCTGACGCGAGTTGCACAATGGCAAATCTTTGAGAAACCTTTATTATCTACCTGAGAGTCTACTGATCTTGAAAATGGTGCCCATTGATAACTAATTTACTGAAAATGCATATCTAAGTGATAAGACGTACAGTCGAGCCCGGTTATGCCACACCAGGGTATTTCAAATTATTGTTTATATTGAACAGTCCAAACATCCCCTTGAAAATCACATGTAATAGTATAGGAACATTGTTTTTCTGTATCGAACTCCCATGGCAGGAATACTCGATATAGCGAACAAAGCACCGCCGCCCGTCCTTTGAATTTTATATATCCGGGTTCGACTGTATAAGCTTTTGCATAGAATGAATTGATTTTACATCAAATTCGGGACCTGAGTTTTTGTTGACGCACATGAAAAATTTATGGAACCCTAGCTATAAACAGCTTCGCTGTCAAAAAAGATGTACACTAATATGGTAAGCAGACATGCTCAGTTTGCACACTGCTCCACTATGCACTGTAGAGTGCCTAGATTTCAGAGATTGAGCAACTGCAACTATAGAGGGAGTTTGCAATTAATGACGGATGCTCCCTGAAGCTGCCGGGCAAATTTATTGCAAGTGCACATACGTTCTCGGTCAGAGCTTTTGTCACCTCCTCGCAGCTCGTATTGCAAATGCTAGAATCGTATGACAGCAGAGGATTAATCCCCGGCCGTTTATTTCTGCCGACCCTTTCTGCTCAGCCTCAAACACCAAAAGACAGCCAACAGTCATGCGCCCAACTCGGCCAGGCAGGTGCCGTTATGCACAGATGGAAGTACAGTCGAACCCGTTTATAGCGAACCCAAATACAGCAATATCGAACACCCAAATATTTAGAACAAAATTGCATGTAAAAAAGTACCTCTATAACAAACAACTTATTGACTATCGAACCAAGACAACCTTGAACTCCGAAAATGCGCGAGCACCCATCCAGTATAAAAAGAAAATTGAAAACACACGAGTGCCTTGTCTTGTTTGGAAGAGAAAAGAAGAAGGAATGCATCAAGTTGAAGCCTTCCAAACAGCAAACAAAAAGAGTGACCACAGAAAGTGCAGAGAAACACACACACACAAAAAAAAAGAAAAAAAAAATAAACAAGCAAAAAATTATGAGTCATTCCACTCTGTGAAGGTGGATGACCAGCGAAGCTGTTTAGCACAGGACACAGACCCGCCCCGAGGAGCCGGAGGAAACTAGACGCGTGACGGGACTGCCACCCGAGAGAAAGTAGACATACGCGTTGGGAGCGCCATTCCGGGAGAGCGGAAGGAAAGGAAACTAGGCATGCAAGCGGCTTGGAACGACGACAAAGAGAGGACGGTGCGTGTGCAGACATGGCCGACGTGGGTCGCACAGCGGCAAATCTTTGAGAAACCTTTATTATCTACCTGAGAGTCTACTGGCCCTGAAAATGGTGCCTATTGATCCACACGTTCTAATCTACTGATAACTAATCTACTGAATAGACCTATTGCTAAATTACCCAAGCATCAAGGAGAATGCAGGGAATGGTGTTCCACGCACCGCACGTGCCGGCGTCTGCAGCAAGTAACTGTTCTAAAGGAAAAGCCTAAAACAAATGACATCTTGCACACGCATTTGTCAACGCTTTATTTCACTTATTTACTTTTAATTTTTTACACGAGGAAGGTGTGTGCGTGCGGCGGTGCGAGCGTAGAGTTCTTGGTCATTCACACGAAACATCCACGGAACCCTAGCCATACACAGCTTCGCTGTAAAAGAAAAAGTCAAGGTCAGGACATGCTGTTGGGAGCGGTCTCCAAAGGAAGTTTGTTTTTCTCCTCCTCTCAGAGTCCGCATGGGCTGCTTCCTAAAAACCGCTTGCTATGTTTAGTTTGTTAGCTCTCTTTTTGTTTAACTTTTGCACACTATCAAGTTAGTGCAGAAAATGGAAGCATTCTTCGTCATCCTTTGGCAAGCTGGAAATGATTCCTTGACACAAAATACAGAAAAACTTAAAAGGTTAAAACAGCGCAAAAAACGACTGACAGGGTAAAGGAGGACATTGACAGAGTGCAGACAGAGCGACGGACAGCGCAGAGCGCTTTCCGTCGTTTTTTGCGCTGTTTTAACCTTTTAAGTATGTCATACCAACTTGCCCAGGCTTCAACTTTAGCAGCAAAATACAGATTTTGGTGATCATCGAACTTCTGCCTGTGATCATGGGGCACTCGCGGTTGGATAGGCGCAGTGTTGGAGGTAACGCATTACTAGTAACGACGTTACTGGTAACGCGTTACATTTTTCGCTAACGGAGTAACGTACTCGTTAGTATTCTGAATGACTAACGAGTAAAGTATTTTCGTTACTTTTTTACGGTATCGGCTATCAAATTACGTTACTCGTTACTTTTGACCAAAACTGGTGAAATACATTAGGTATTTGGAAAAGGTCACGACGCCTAATCTAACGTTTAGAATAGCAATCTTGTGCATAAAACTGGAGACGTTAGGGGAACTAAATTTAGGTCACTAAGCTCAATGGAGGATCTAGCATCTCTGCTCGAGGGGCAACTACTTGCGCTCGAGCAGGCAATGCCCAGGCAATGCCCAGGCAATGCCATATCTTGTTTCGAAGACTTCTGAACCTTTGATTTCCTAAAACGGTGGGTTTTACACTTATCAGTCCATCTATTCACCCATCCATCTCAAAATCCTGCCCAAGCTTATCGCTGCACGGAACCAGCATCCTTCACAGTAAATGTTAAAAAAAAAAAAACTCTTTCTGACCAAAAGAGACATCCGTTAAAAGGCGAAATTATCTCGCTTCTCGAAGGCGAAACAAACCTTCGGCTACCAGCTAAATCCATTCGTCCTCCTTTTTTTTTTTTTTTTCATAGTGTCACCACTTACAAGGTTTGAATGAACGACCGTGTTATAGCCCCCTCCCCTCCCCTCCCTCCTCTTCCCCCTCTGCTTTGTGTAGCAGAGGTGGACAGCGGGGGGGGGGGGGGGGGGGCGGTGGAGAGGGAGAGAGACATCCGTTTAGAACAGTGGACAACTGTGGCGAAGCGATTTGGTCGTTTCTCTAGTTACAAAAAAAAAAAACACGCTTTGTGGAATTTTTTACTCTCGCTCTCCCCCTCGCTGCCTGAAAGTTCCTGACCCACTTTTGTACAAAGAAGAATCTTTCGCTTGATTATTCTTTACTTGACTAAGGTCATAATAAAAAAAATACAAAAGTTTTGAACCTGGAAAGAAAACTTACAAACACAAAACCTTTTTTTTTTCGCAGAAAAATTAAGAGCTACTGCTGGTAAGAAACAGCAAGTGATTATAACCAGTGTGGTGGTAACCGGTGTCCTGTTCCACATAGTGAAGTAAATCAATCTATGGTAATAGTACAGGGGTGGCCAAGCTGCGGCTCGCGAGCCGCATGCGGCTCTCCGCGTGTTAAAGTGCGGCTCGCGGCTCCCTTTCCTATTCCCCCTTCCCACTTTCCCGCCTCCCTCCCAGACACACGAGCACTTCCCCAAAAAGAGAAATAAAACCCGTTTTAAATTGAAAGACAGGTTGCGGTTTGGTAGTCTTGTGCTACTGCTACCTTTGGACTGCTTTTGACTCGGATAAATTGAAAGTAGTTCGAGTTTCGTTTATTGCTCTAAACAAAAGTTTGCCCCCCCCCCCCCCGCGGCTCTTGGAAGTTTCGCGGTTTTGTTTGCGGCTCTTAGGCGGGTCAGCCTGGCCACCCCTGTAATAGTAGTATGAACCGGACTGTTACTAAAATCGGCGTAAAGATGAGGGGTGTTGGTTGGCTGGTTGAGTTCCAGCAGTCCCCGTTCACATGCTGTTTGACTTTCGATTGGTCTCGTGAAAGTTTTTTCTTTCACGAGACCGAAGGCATGTTTGTAAGCGAACACACCTCTGCCAAACATATGTACTCGAACAGAACAGTAACGTAAAAGTAACGTTCGTTAGTTTTGAAAAGTAACGGTAACGGTATATCGTTACGTTTGTAAAAAAGTAACGTAGCTCAATAACGCGTTAATTTTTACCAAACTAACGAGTAACGCTATTTCGTTACTTTTTTTCGGTAACGGGCACAACACTGGATAGGCGGCAGCGTTTGCGTGCAACCAGCAATCCTCATTGCACCTCGGCTGCTCTGCGGGGCTCTCTTTTTTGTCTTTGTATGGTTCTGCTGGTTTTGTTTGGACACTGGCTTCAAGGAGCAAAATCACATTTCTTTCAAGGACACGATTGCCGTGCGGCAGATTGTGAAACTAGGTCCAGGCAAAGAGGCTTCGCGGTCAGCTTAAATGGTAAAAGATTTTTTCTTTCCGCTCGCACCTGAGTGCTCCGATTCTGTAATCGTCCTTGCACAACAAACAGTTCAAAAGCTCCTTTTTGTTCCAGCTGTCAGCTTGCCTAGAGCGTTATAAGTTACATTTTTCACAGGGAATCAATGTTTTTCACGATCTGCTGAAGAATGCATTAATGCGTGTTTACCGTAGTGTCAAGTAAATAATTGTTCATTACGAAGACCCGGCATCAATATTTTCGGTAGGCCCGGTTTTGATATAGTGAATTACGGGATATATCGAAATAAAATGCATGTCTCTTTGGAGCTCGTTTTAAACGGGTT
Source organism: Ixodes persulcatus (assembly GCA_013358835.2). Lineage (NCBI taxonomy): Eukaryota > Metazoa > Arthropoda > Arachnida > Ixodida > Ixodidae > Ixodes > Ixodes persulcatus. Next base: position 71,430 of record JABSTQ010006358.1, on the reverse strand, counting down.
CGACTGTAGTATACAGTTGAACCTCGATTTTACGAAATCCACGATTTTACGAATTTCCCGATTTAACGAACATATTCTGATTCCCCGCGCAGCCTATGCGCGAGGTCTCCCTTGCTCGATTTTACGAAGCTCCCGATTTAACGAAATAATTAGCGGGTCCCGGTGACTGTTAAATCGAGGTTCAACTGTAGTACCTTGGCACTACGCCGCTTGTGGACCCCAGCGAAACCGCGTCCAGCGATTTCGGCAAAATTGACACGGATACCATTTGCGCCATTCAGTTCCCACGTGTGTACCCAGTTTCTCTAGACTACCAGATCACATTTTATGTTGGTACTGCCTTTGCCACACTACTACGGCAAAGGAGAAATTTTTTTTTTCTCAAGAAAAGGTGCGCGTTAGATCTGGTTAAGTGTGGGAAAGGAAATGAACTTGGATTTGGACTAAACACATAATTTCTACAGATTCGAAAACTACTAGCATTCTGTTCCCAAGTCCCAGGATGGTAGCGGACGTTTCACTAAATGAGTCTGCATTGAAGGAGTCTCTTAGCACAAAGTCTGCTGCCGTTCCAATGCTTTCCAGAAGAGTCGCTAAAACTTTTCTTAGCATAGTCACCTCAGCCTTCGGCACCAACAAAAACCACTGGAAAAACAAAAACATTTATGGATGTCTCCGGCCATATTGGACGTACCCGCTGATACTATTTTCCATAAAAATAAACTAATGAAGAGACTACCTAATGCATGGAGACACAGTGAAAAGGCAGGTCGACGACCTGACTAACAATGGGCTGAATTGCAACAGATGAACTTGCAAGGTCATCTATTCATGGGCATTCTATGGAATGGTGCCAGGCACCACTTTATGGAATGCAAAAAAGAAGCGATATTGGCTCCATCGATTTCTTTAAAGAAATTAAGTGCTCGAGAGATGTTCTGATGGTCCATTTTAGGCCGAGCAGGAATTTCTTTCAACTAGTATCAGCCCTACTAAAGTATTCATAAGCAGCATTTCACAAAGTTGACCTTAGGAAATTATTTGTTATATGGACATTTTCTTACAACGTATTGAGAATATGAGACAAGGGACAAACCCGTCAATTGAAGTCTGACATCTGTTTTTTGTATAACTGTTTAAATAAAATTAAGGGCGCAAAAGAATTGACCTCCAGCAAGCTTGGCTGGCTCAAGTCAAATGCCAGGGACCACTTCATGGATTTGTTTAGACTGATATTTATTTGTTTGAAAAGATACGATTTTTAGTTTCGATGGCATCTATAGTAAATTCGGCATTGACAACACTACATTTGGGTGATTTCCATCTGGACGGCTTCTTTTTGGCGTCACATATTGCGTGCCACAGGTGCTTCTGTCAGGTGCTCACAAGCTGTCTTTGACACATTTTTCACCCGGGAAGACCAACGTTTTATGCCTGAATAATTAATTGAATTGGATACCTCAAGAAAATTGAATGACTGCAAACATGAGACCGAGAACAATGTATAGTTTCTTTAAATTGATAAAGAAACACATTTAAAGAAAGTTTATACCGGAAAAATTATTCCCAATATAATCAAAAGCAACTGGTTTGGATTTGTTATGAAGGCAGAACAAGATGCTTTCAAAAAACACACATAGTGACCCCTTGTGTCGACTATATTTGCCTTGCTCTTTAAGATCATAAATGTGTGATCATGAATTAACCTTGCACTTCTTATTGCACCACTATCACTTAGGCAAATTTGTGCTGACATCACTAATCGGCCTCTCAACCTCGTGTGTCTTGGAGGCATCTACATACTCAAATGGCGCCAGTGTGCTAACGCTGATTCCTTTCCTCACATGTATTTGGTATGCCAACGGTGCAAATCGTCAAAACGTGTTACAAAATCAAGTGCAGAGTTTGTGCACATAAAGATGGCATGCAGTTAGGTAGTAAAAATGAGTATAAGACGACTCTTCACAAAGTAAGGCAAAAATTGCGGTAAAAAGCGTCGAAAAAGACGAACCAACGCCTTTGACAAGGCGCAGAGGGGAGAGAGGAGCGATGAGTTGTGATGGCAGCCACATCACATGATTCCAAGATGGCAGCGCGCATGCGATGGAAGATGAAGAGGTCTGTAGCTATTGACAGAATGAGAATGACAGGGCATGACCTTCCGACAGCCAGCCTCCAGCAAGCGCTTTATGCCTTCCACCGTGCTTTGGCTACACGCACGCACTTGAGGTGCGCGAGACGCATCGTCGGGGAGTGGGAAGCTCGCGCTGATGGCAAGATAAGCAAAGCTCCTCCCCGCTGTCCTCGTGTCGTTGGCGACTATAGCCCAACTCTATGCCTTGCTTGAAGCATGCGTCTTTTTCCCGGCGCAGCGACCCCATTGCCAAGAGCGAAGAGGACTACCGGTCCGGAGGCTACAGCCCGGTCCTCGTCAGGAACGAAGACCTGGAGCCTGGCACCATCCTGATCGACACCGTCGACGACGAACAGAGGCTCGAGTTTGCCAGGCAACAGCTCATGGGCACTGGCAGCAGGGTGCAGGTGGGTGCTCTCTCTCTGGCATGTCTGCACCTCTGTTTGCCGCTGTGGCGGGGCATTTTTTAGAAATAAATATAGAAAGTCAGTACACTAATACAGCATTTTGGGGTCTGAGGCAGAGTCACAGTTTGCGTCAGTTCAACATGATCTAGAATAATCGAAGCCTGTGAAGAGCCTCTTCTACCACCAGGGAACGTCGTCACATAAGGACAACGCCAAGTTGGCAGTTGGGCTCGAGTCTGACACTGATCGTCCTTTGAAGCATTGATTGACTAGGTATGAGGCCCAGCCAAATGTCAGTGCAGCACTTGCCCTCAATTTGTTTCTGCACTCGATCTCGCTGCGACGTCAACGTTTCTGGCGTGCGGGCTTTGAATATTGTCTAGGTGGTGTTGATTGAATACTCGCAGTTAAGGGGAGACACTACCTGGGAGGGTCAACTTTTGAACCCTTGGCTTAAAATTAATGAAATTTACAGGGTAGGCTGGTGGTCATGCTAGAGGGTGCATAACGAAATTTCAGGTCTGTCGGTTAAGTGGGAAGGAAATTAGGGCAGCTTCTATCAGCAACACCCCTAAATTGTTTAGTTAATCTATCGTTGGAAAACTATCACAATATTCAAGATTTTTATTCGCTAGATATGTAGCAGAATGCCTAGGAGGTGCGCCTATGGAAAGTTTTTTGTAAAAAGTCATTGATTTCTATCAATTTTCTCTTCTGCAAAATTGGTAAACTTTTTGGTCTTCTTTGTCCCCAACAAAATGTCAACATTTTTTTATAAAAGACATCCGTAAAGTGACAAACAAACTCCATAGGCGCATTCCTTATTAAATTTCAGTCAGGAAAAGTGAAGAACGAGCCTTCCTTGTATTGCCATTATTAAACGATAGATTGACTAAAATGGAATTTATACCAAAAAGTGGAACGGAGAAAAATGCGTTCAAAGTGCTCCAAACCCTACCTTTTCTTTAGCTTCGGTGGACACAAAATAATTTATAAAAAATTAACTATGCAGTGTAAACTAGTGAAAATTTCTGGGAATGCTCTCTGGAAGTAGATGGATGTAAATATGTAATTTTTCAAAATCAATGTTTTTTGCAGATTTTTTTTTCTCTGGGTAGTGTCCCCCCTTAAGGATGAACTGAGCACTAACTAGCCTGAAAGCCTAAGAAATGATAAAAGGTTAGCTTCTTATCTCCTTAGCTGTGTACTGAATATTTTCATAAAATTTAACATAAAATTTAATACTATTGGGTGTTGGTGAAATGCTCCTGGGCCATTATTTGTTTTAACAAGACCGGGGAAAAGCTTTGCTGCTCTTGCGTTAGACAGTGTTATGTTTCTTTAGAATGTGATTTCTACGAAGGTCTGAAAAATTACACATTTCGAAGTTGTGTAAGCGCAGCATACAAGCATATGAGCGTTGCTCTGAAGCACTTCAGAATTGTTTAATGTATTAGTATAGTGCTTGAAGAGGAACAGGGTGCATTAGGATACACTTCAAACAAGGTTGAATATGTCCCTGTACTTTTATTGCACGATTGCATTCTAACGAAAGCAAACCCAGATATTGTATCGTCCGAAGGCGTGCTTTCAAATGGACATGGGAGGCAGCAGAGTTGGCTACCAGCCAAACACCTGTACTTCCAACTACCAACCACGTGTGCTCTCGCATCCCACACCAACATTTTACGAGTCACTCCCATACACTCTCCGTGTTTTCGTAGTAGAGAAGCAGGGAGGGACAACAGGAAGACACAGTCAAACCTCGTTATAACGAACTGGCATCGGGAGCAGAAATTTGTTTGCTATATGCGATATTCGTTATAAAAGCACACACAAATTTGATGCAAATGTTCCCGCAATTGAGTCCGTGCAAGAATGTGCACAGCACTAAGATATAAAAATGCACTATCATGGATTACGACATCCTTACCTGCCACTAAGCGGCTTTAAAAAAAAATAGATCAGAGCATGAGGATGTGGATTTGCAACACGAGAAACAACATTTTGCTGGATCTATTATTCCATTTATTTGAAGACATGATTTTGGGCTGGTGCCTCTTCACCTGGAGCCACCGCGCTGGAGCTGAAATCATCATGCCCTAACAGCCAGGCCAGACTGATTCTTTTCGTTTCAAGAGGCTGACCAGGCACTGGCAAATTTCGCGCCCTTACGTCCTTAAACCACGAGAACAGAACCTCTTCCATGTCCGGGTTGAGGCAAGGCCTTAGACTCTTTCGGTCAGTCTTGACGGTGTTGTTTGCATAGCAGTCTTAGACCTTCTTCCTTACAATCAGGATGGTAGATATCGTGCTTGGTGCAAGCTCGAAGTCCGCAGTGATGTCTTTTTTTCTTTCAATTACTGTTCACCGCCCTCATAACCTTCACTTTTGTCTCCAGAGAGACAGCTTTTCGCTTCGTCGCCATTTGTAGCTCTCGCTACGAGTGGCGTGGTTGACGGTTGGCTTTAGTCTGCACTGGTTCTTGATGACTCTCATAGAGGCCAGCAGCGGCGCAACCGCCGTCATTCGCTCGGTTCATACATGGCACTACCTCCTGAGAAGTGCATTTTTACACATCGGGCGATCTAAACTTTTGGAATTTTTTGTTTCGAAATTACTTTTTGTATTTTTTCTACTTTTCTAATAACCTTCGTAGTATTTTGGGACGCAAGAAAAGCAGGAATTGCTTCGCTATAACCGATAGCGCGTCAGATTTCACGGTTTCGTTATATACAGTCAAACCCGTCTATAACGAACAGCAGGAAACGCTCCGATCAGTTCGATATAGCAAGTAGTTCGATATAGCAAAAACATTTACAACGAACTTCCACGATGCGTTCGTTGTAAGGCCAGAGCTTCTTTTTCTCTCTCATCTTATCGCTTCCACCTTGCAACAAAGCGCTAGAATGCGTTTTTTTTTTTGCATGCTTGCAGAGTTTGTTTTTTTAGCTTATCTCCTCTTCCGAATCACTTCACTTTGTAGGCAACTGCTTTGGGATGAAGCTTTTTTCTTTCTCCGCGTGCGTGCAGTGTTTTTTTTAGCTTTCTTCTCTTCTGAATCCTTCTCTTTGTCAACTTTGTTCGCGACTTGAGCTTTTAGAATTTTCTTTCTTTCCTAGATGTTTTTTTTGGGGGGAAGGGACAGGCTAGAAGACGATTGTTTGCATGTTTTTGGAAGCCTTCCCGGGGGGAAAAAGTTTGATATAGCCAATATGTTGTTCGTTATAAAAAGTACTTTTTACATGCATTTTTATTTAAATTTTCCGTGAGTTCGATATCAACAATAATTCGCTGTACGTGGGTTCGTTCTAAACGGGTTTCACTGTAGCTAGAACTCCCATCCAAATAAAGCATGCCAACCAAACTTCGTGATTAGTTCTCTATGTCCGATAATTCGCTATATCAGTGTTCGTTATAAAGAGGTTCAACTGTACTTAGTAAAAATGCAGCAATTCTGCAGAAGATGGTCCGATATTGTTTCACGAGCCTAATACTACGATGTCCCTCAAACCCCATTGCAGGACTTGAGCACGCGGGAGGAGCGTGCCTTCATGCTAGAAGCGCGCAAGGGCATGGACGGGGACGACGCCAACTTCAGCGTGGAGGCCCCGCTCCAGGACAAGACCTACCTCTGGTCGGACAAGTACCGGCCGCGCAAGCCCCGCTACTTCAACCGCGTCCACACGGTCAGGAATAGTCCCTTTGGGCACCTTGAATTTCTTTTGGCCAACGTTTCCTCTTTTGTGTAATCAAGTGACGGGCTACATCCAGTCAATTAATAGTCCGGATGCAGACCCTTGAAGCTGACAAAACATAAATAGCGCAAAAAAACAGACGAGGACACAGTGAAGACGGGAGTATACCGGATTTACTCGAATCTAACGCACCCTCGATTATAATACGCACCCATTTTTCGAGGTCCGAAATAAAAAAAAAATGCGATGACCTCGATTGTTACGCGCACCAGATTTTGTAGGTTGGATACAGAAATGAAACTTTTTCTCACTTGGAACAACGAAGGTTTATTAAAGGGGCGGTGCAACGGTTACAATGTTGAAAGAATCGCCAGTTTGCATTTTTTATATTGTTTATCCAAGCCCAAGTGACCAAAAACGCGTCACCTTTCTCCGAAAAACTTCCATTCTGCTGCGTAATCGCAAGGCAAAAAACGAATTATTGCCGATCTGCGGCCGCCTGTGGTGACTACGGGAACTAAAATGACAGCGTCTCTGGAGGTACGCGGAAGTCAACAAAACCTGATCCCCTCCGCTGCTACACTCGCCGTCAGCCCTGTGGCGATCCGTCCTTTGTGTCCATCGCACGCCGCGACCTTCGACGAGGCTAATCCTTTGAAAGCCGACAATCGCGGAGGAAGCGGCTGGGGTCTCTGAAGAGAGGGCCCAAGGGGAAACCACGTGAACCCCCAGAGTACGTCACTCGAAAGTCGGCCTGGAGAGTTGAGGCACTTCGACCTTCGATTTGTTTCATTTTTTTTAAATAAGAACTAGCGCTCGCAAGAAAATGCGGTTTTCGGTTTTTCGTTTCATATGTGACGCAGATTAATTTCCGCAGTTAATTGGCCAAAGTCTGAAAATCGTTGCACTGCCCCTTTAATCTTGCGATGAAATGAACGGCTCTGTCTCTCGCCGGCAAGGTCGTCATCACGACGACGGTCCGGCGCAGCGCCCGTGGGGCGGTATGCATCACTCGTCATCGTTGTCGGACGACTCCTTATCGCTGTCAATGGCCCAAAGCATTTTATCTTCGGTGCCGTCCATAGCGTTAGAAATACCGCACTTCTTGAAGGCCTTGATAACCATGGCAGACGGGATCGTGCACCACGCATCTTTCGCCCATCCGGCGAAGTCGTGCAGCGACGCAAGTTTCTGGAACACTAAACGCACGTGATGTGGCCCGATTTCCATCACTCTCCACGCACAATATTACTTTTCTTTTGAATCCAGCATCATGGTGAACGCGGCGTGTCTTTGCAGTGGAACTTCCATGCTGATATAAACGCAAGAAGCGCACGAGATGGCTACGATCTAAGCCTCTCAGCTTCTCAGCACGTAATGGAGTGGCCATTTTGAAATGTCGATAGCGATATGGTAGCGCAGTTTTGGGTCGCACTCGATTCTAGCGCGCATGCGATTTTGGGACCTATTTCCCCGGAAAAAAGGTGCGCGTTAGATTCGAGTAAATACGGTAGTCTCTTGCAATGTAAAAATGCGTGACAAGCTCCTCCTACAAGAGCCCTCTACCTTTTCCACTATAGCAGAGCGAACACTGGACCACCGACCATGGCGAGCAGAGAGCTTTGTGGGAGGGGTTTGTCCTGCTCTTAACCAACAACAGACTGTAGTGCTTGTGCCACCATCTTCGTGTTCTCATCTGTCCTTCGTGCTATCTACGTTTAATATGTTGAACCATCTAGCCCACCTTAATATTTTACGGTGAAGTACAGTGAAGGTTATTTTTGTGCTCCATTTTCCCAGCTACAGTGTAATATGTGAAATGAAAACGAAGACGATGTAAAGCCTCCCAAGAAGGGGCAAGTCTCGACTTGACGGAGAGGATGATGGGCGTGAAATGGGCAAAAGGGGGTTTGAATAATGTTAAATGGGGACTCGATGCAAGTTCCTCTTCATATTGAAATGTTATCCGTCTCTGCCGATTTACCGGATTGCTTCAATAAGTTACAATAATTGAATCTCCGTACATCATAGTATTATGCAGGAAAGTAGAAATGTGGGCTCCATTTGTAAAAAAGCCAGACTTATTTTGGGTGAACGTGGGATCATCTCAGAGGAACACCGAACAGCATTTGCAAGAGTGTTTACTTTGCTACCTTCACCCATCTCTCTTTAGGGATTCGAGTGGAACAAGTACAACCAGACCCACTATGACATGGACAACCCTCCGCCCAAGATTGTGCAGGGCTACAAGTTCAACGTGAGACCATTTTTATCTTTATTAAGGCGAAAGCTTTATATGTCTCATCAATCAGTCCTTGAGTGAAAACACGTTGGTGACATCAAACGTACCAGAACCCATGGTTCGCCACTGGATCACGAGATGGTGTTCTTGTGCCAGAATCGGCAGAGGCAAGCGCACAGTGCAAACCCAGCGGGAGAGGAGGACACTCTTGCTCGGGCAGCGGTGAAGAGCAGGCGTGCGACATGCCGCAAGATTAATGGCGCCAAAAGTGTGTCGTCAGAGAGCGCGCTGTATTCGCAAATTTGCTATCACTGGGATCGGCGCTTGGGCTTTCGCCTTCAAGTCGTCTTAGGGATAACATAAGAGACCCTGTGAGTTTTTGACTCTGCTGTTTTTATGATACCCGTTATTGCTCGACGTAAAAATGTTTGGGATCCAGCTGCTGATTTCTAACCTTTTTCCGTCATTCTTTGACTCAGAAAATAGATAGGCCTTTCTAACAACTGCTGTTGCGCAATGTGCCCTCAGTCGGAATGTGTTGCCTCCCTGTTAGATGAATGGGCTCTTGTAAAAGTTGTCCTCACCGCAAGCGTTTATCTGAACAGTTGTTTACATGGATAACGTGACCTAGAGTCACTAAATAAGCTATGCCTTAAAGTAATGACACTTCAGCCACATTCGTGCATACAGTTGACGTTGCCAATTTGTCACCAGTTTTGCCGACAGCCCAACGGAAGATGGAAAAAGTGCTTTTCATCATCCTGCTTGCTAAAACAGTTCACGACGGAGCAAAACGTTGCCGCGATGATCCCCTAACGCTATATCTACTGCCAAAGGTCTCGTTACGGGACCACGACCTCCGCAAACGGTGCTCGTCTAGCTCCGAGCACCAAAATGGTGGCGACCATGAGCTGTTGACTTGTGATGCGAATGGACGAACGGCTGTCGAGGCAGCGCCTGACAATAGGGAAAAAGGGTGCCGACACTCTGAGCAGAGCTTTCTAGTGACTCATTTCTTGTTGTTTCTCCTTCCAGATTTTTTACCCAGATCTCATTGACAAGAATAGAACCCCAGAGTACTTTCTGGTAAGCTATTTGCACTGGCTCTCATTCTAAGTTTGCAGTTGAACCTTTAGAAATACAGTTAAAACAAAGGACAATTTGTTATTTTGCAGACACCCATCGATGGAAACAAGGACTTCTCAATCCTGCGCTTCCATGCCGGACCACCGTATGAGGTATGCACATGTTTCGTTGTCGTTTGTGGGCACGGCGGCAGTATTCTCTACAGGCTTCTTGTGGAGCAACCACATGACCTCTGCATAAAACAGATTTTTTCATGGACATGAAGCTGTCAATAAGACTTCTCTTAACAGTGCCAATGACTTGAGTCTGAAGCTGAATACCATATCCAACGTGCCTTTCAGGCAACAAGCAAAGTGAGCGAGATCGAGCTAATTATTGAATAATCATTCAGTTCATTTTTCCAAGTGTACTCTTATGAAATCAGCAGATGATGACAACTGTTGAATGAAGTACCATATCAGCATTGACACGAATGTGGTTTGTCTGCCCACACTGCAGTGGAACAAAAAAGGGAAAAAATTGACCGCATCTCCACGTGGTGAATGATGTGGATTGGGGCGAAGCTGTGGTGGTGCTTGTCTGCGTAGACGCTGAGCCGCAGCATGCCGATCCTTTCGTTCGTTTTCATCCATGTCAGAAAGACAATGTGTGGTATGGAATGTGGTTATACAGTAGACTCTCATTAATTCAAACTCCAGGAAGTCACAGATTTCAGTTTGAATTATCAGAAATTCATCTAAATATGATACTAGACAACATTATGATTTGTTACAGGGATAGCTACACATACAAAGCAGAGTTTTGCCAGTTTCCTCTACATAGGGCTAATTATAAGCAAGTACAGGCATAACACATTGGTGAAAGAACTGAACTTTGTCTTTGTGGACGTCCAGAACACCGGGTGCGGACTACAGTCCGTAAAACGCATTTAGTGTACTTCGGGTATTGCGAGGATACGGGAATACAGTAGACTCATTAATTCATACTCCAAGAAGCCACGAATTTTGTTAAAATTATCGCAAGTTGGAATTATCAGAAATTCATCTAAATATGATTCAAGATAAAATTATGATATGTCATATGAATGACTACACATACAAAGCAGATATTTAGTGATTTCCTCTCATAGGCCTATTGATCATAAGCAGGTATGCCATACATAAAACATTTGTGAAATGTATGACATAAGTTTATTTATCCCTTAAAAATGATGTTTATCGTGGACTGTTTAGACAGCAGATTACAACTCAAATCAAAATTAACTTTGTTCATCGGGCCAAGAGGTTGTCTATGTGGACTATTAAGCAGAAAACACATGAGCAATGAAAACTGGCACCGCGCGGCAGTTTTCATAGCAACTTGCGCGGTCGCTGTGACGTGGACCTATGACATGCCACCACGTCACAGTGTCCGCGCAAGTTACTATGGAAATGCTTGCGTGGTGCCCGTTTTCAGAGGTCATGTGTGCGCGCTTGAGCCCCGTTGAGTGCGCTTCTCACCGGCCACCGGTGCACCGCGGAGAAGCAACACCCGCGGAAGCACGCTCCGCGGGTGTTGCCTCTCCGCGGTGCACTGGTGCTCGGAAAGAAGCGCACTCAACGGGGCCGCGAGAACAAAAAGTATGAATTAAGCGAAAACGCCGTTCGAATTAAGCGGCTTATAAATACATTAAAAACATAGCAGGACAACCAAAATTTTCAAATCTGTTTGATTAACCAGAAGTATGAAATATCAGAGTTTGAATTATCGCGAGCCTACTGTATACGCATTTGAGCATTTGACCGCAGCGCCCTCTCGTCTATAAACGTTGAGCCAATGCATGCAAAGTTTAACGCAATTATATACGCATGTCACCGCAGCGCCCTCTCCTGTATAGACGTTGAGCGGCTACATGCAACGTTTCATCCATGACATCCCCCGCTCTTGAGTTACTACCACATCTCAGAGTCCCCTACTCGTCCCGCAGTCGTGGCCGAGTGGTTAAGGCGATGGACTAGAAATCTATTGGGGTCTCCCCGCACAGGTTTGAATCCTGTCAACTGCACAAACATCATTCTTTCATAATTTTTTTAATCTTTTTTTATTTCATTGATTTTTTTTTTCTTTACACGAGCACATGCTCACGTGCTCGTGAGCTCACGAGCAGGAGCAGGAGCTTCACGGACATGGCTAGCCCCTAAGGAGCTTCACCCCTAAAAGGAAGTGAAGGTGTCCTCTGCCCACGTACGGGGATGCCGAACAATGCCAGTTGGAAGCGCTTCTTGTTCCTGTCTAACTCATTTGTGGTCCTAGCTTCCGAGTGGTTCTTGGGTCTGTGTGGAAGCTGCAAAGGGGGTGGGGGGGGGGGGGGGGGCGGGGTCCTTTTCTGGGGTCATGCCGTAGGCCGCATGAAACTTCCCCAGGGGCCGCCCGCGGCCCCTGGGTTGCCGACCCCTGCTCTAAGCATTTTAAGCGCGTCTGTGTTAGCCAGCCGTTCGTGACGAGAGCTTAGAACGGGCAGTTGTGTCGAGAGGGGCCACAACGCTGCAAATAACACGGTACATAAAATGCCCGTGTACTATTAAAATATTTATTTTTGAAAGAGCAATAAATAAAACCCCTAAACACGCCGATTATGTTAATAGGCAGTTTTAGCATAGCGTTACCAGAGGCTTTTGTTGGCTACCGGGAGCACGATAACGCTCCTGGCATGCACTGAAAATTGTGCTTCAAAGGCGCAGCGCGAGCTTCCGGTTGTCATGCTACATCGCACGGTAGCCTGCGGTAACAAACTTCCTATCAATAACCATATAGCAGTTTGATCACGTGTTGCAATACACTAAAACCGAGACGGTGAGCAGCGAGTTGCGAGCCTGTGACACGAAGACATCAATACTGTGAACGCTGCTCATCCGAAGCTTGACGGTCACCGTGTGCGGCTCACTTTTTAAAGCACTAATGGCCAGGCCAAGCGCAAACACAATATCTTCATCACCAACAGAAATATTCGGCCACAAACAGTCACGTGGCCGGTGCCTAAAATGCGCTCGCCCACCACAAAGCTTCACAAGTCGAGGTGACTATCAACGAAGGTGCCATTCTAACAGCACAGTCTCAGCAGTTGCTTCACCGTCTCGTTGTTCTTCATGTCTTTTTTTTTTTTCTTTGTTGTGATGCAGGACATTGCATTCAAGATTGTCAACCGAGAGTGGGAGTACTCGTACAAGCGTGGCTTCCGCTGCCAGTTCCACAACAACATCTTCCAGTTATGGTTCCACTTCAAGCGGTACCGCTACAGACGCTGACAGAACAGCCAGTGGAACCCAACAAGATACTGTGTGTACAAAAGTAAAGTTATGCGTGCCTCACAAAGCCAACGATTTTATCTGCGTTTGTTCTTTTTCTTATTTAATAAAAACATTAAACAAAGTTTATCATACTAAGATGCATGTTCAAGATTGCAATGTGTCTTCTTTGGTGTTTGTAAGAACAAGTTTGCTCATACACATATGCACCAAACGATTTTCTTGCAAGTTCTACAATATTGTATTAGCATAGCAATGTGACACGCCAACCTCATTAATTAGTCGAGGCTAAAATAATTTATTGCCTTGCAGTCCCAATATGCTGCCACATGGTCCTCATACCTCACTACTTATTTATAACCTGAATAAAGTGGATTTAAGCTTGTGTTTGTGAGAAAAGAATAGAATTGCAATGACTGATATTAAGTATACAGTGCAACCCATTTGCAACGATACCACATATAACAATGTACCGCTTGTAACGATCAGTTCCTAGAGTTTCTAGACTGGAAATGATCAGTTTTTAGTCCAGATACAACGATAATCGGTTATAACGATTGAAATTTTGGGTTTTCTCATTATCGTTATAAGTGGGTTGCACTGCATTTCAGTGACTGTCTAAGTTCAGTATAGGTAGTTGGGCTCAATAAATCTGCTTGGCAGCCTATATACACTAGTCATGTCTGAGAATAATAGAAAACTACATATTGCTTTGTAAATGAGTTGACAGTTAAAGGGGCACTGACACCCCAAAGGTCTATTTTTTTTATTGTCTAAAACGACGCAAGTTGTAGTCATAGACACGCAAAAAAAACCGCATCGCGAAAAAAAATTTCCCCGCGCGCGCGCGCGCCTCTTTATTTTTGGCGTTTAAATCTCCCGCCGCTACCTCCTCGCTTCTTTTGATCGGTGACGTCAAAAATCAGGAAATTTAGAAGCTTTGTAGGTGACATTTCTATAACATTTAATAACGGCAAAACATGTTTTTTAACGCAATTGCGAACGCACTACGGCCCCTCTTTTTGAAATACCAAAAATCAGAGTTCGGTGAGATGTCCCCTCCTAGATGTGTGTCCTCTCTCAGAAAACTTGGCGGGGCTCGAACAGATCGGCGAGTCGGAGAAAGAAACCGTTTTTTTTCCCGCGCGCCAGCTCGCCTGCTCCTCGCATCGTGTCAGCGGAGGTGCGAGAGAAAGTCGAGTCGCAGGAGACCGCAAAATTTGACTGACTGCACTGGCGGGGATCGCGCGGGAACTTCAAATTCGGCATTTGGAAATTGTTTTTTTAATTCACAAATACTGAATTCCCAAGTTTCGAATTTTGAGGGTAGTGTCCCGGCACCGTTTTCAATCGTTTCGAATAATAAAAAAAAATATGATTTTGATGTGTCAGTGCCCCTTTAAGATGGTAGCATGTAAACACTGTCAAAATTGGGTCATGAATCCTAAGTGGAGCTGATCCTTAATCTTGAAGTTAGTCTCATTGCAACTTTGATGAAGATTAGGGCTTACACCCTGAATATAGAGACCAACCCAAACATGGCTTCGGGATTGCCGATTGGAAACTAAAGACGGACAGTTTGGGTAACTTGTGTGGATGGTAGTTCACAAAGAAATTCACAGTTCTGAAGTCGTCATTAAGTAATGCAAATGAAAACCTGGCCTGTTCTTTGAACTCTTATGGTTCATTACAATGAATGAATGACCAGATGGTGTCCTCGCAGTTTTTATGAAATCAAAAATGGACAGTACGCCAACAGGTTTAGCTTGCTTCTTCATACAAGCTCTCGCATCTTTCAATTAACCGAAGCAATGGACCGACATTAAAGGGCACCAGTCCTTTCTGGGACATCCTCTCGAGCTTCATCCTCAACCTGATGAGCACGGCCATGGTTCTGTCGGTGACGGCTGTCGTGTCTTCAGCAGTAAACTCGTTTGCTCGGATGCTGTTTTCAAAGCACTTGTGGCTTGCAAGGAATGCGTCCCAATCGGATAACACCAGCTTGAGGTAGCGAACAAAGTAGAGCAAGGCACAAGTCTCGTCTGATGTGACCAGGTCGACGAGCGTTGTGTGGTCGTTTCCGAGAGAGGTCAGAAAGTGGAGGAACAGGAGGTGGGGATTAAGCACCCCAACTCGTTCTCTTGGAGAGGACTCGTCTCTGCAATGGGAAGAATTGAGAATGGAACATTCAAGCTCAAGTAGCTCACCCACACTATTATGCATGTGGGGGAGCCTAGTGCTAAATGTTTGTGACATGTGGCTTTTTTTTTTTTTTTTAAGGCAAAAGCCTTGTCCCATTACGCGAAAAAGAAGCAGCAGCGTTAAGCCCGAAAAATGGTCACACCAATACGTCATCAAGCACGCACCTCAGAAATAAAACGCTAAGTAAAGCACAGCAACGCAGATGCTTCGTCACGGAAGCCGGTGGGGTTCGCTGCGCCTGCGCATTGGTGGAGCGTGATGTCACCACTGGAGCGCCGTGTGAAAAAGGAAGACGTGGCACGCTGCTTGTAGGAATGCTTTTGCATTCCTAGACGTAAGCAATTTTAAGTGAGTCTGCCAAATTTTTTTTTTTAACCTTGTTTTCATCAACTGATGGAAGTTAAATGAAGTATTTTGCTTCCAAGGAGGTTTCAAAGTTGCACGTCAGTAGCTAGATTTGGACAGCTGCATCATAGAAATACAGATAGCCCAGTTTATGGACACTTATTCCGGTTATAATATCGGTTGCTGGGAAGTGTCCCCAAAAAGTGGCAACTTTCACGCTATTCAATTGCAGGAAGAGCACTAGAATTATTATTGATAATGGAAAACGAATAACTATAGCACACAACAGAAGCAACATTAGTGCCAGATTCTTTCATAATGTAAAAGAAGGCTAGAAAACCTATACCGTAATATCACGAGCAAGCGACCACTAAAAATTTTGAGATTATCATGTAAAATTGGAGGATGGGCGCTTCTTAGGTCAAGAATATGCAAAGATATGTTCTTTGTGTATTTTTTGAATCTTGCAAAATTGAGGGGTGGGCACTCATTGCAGAATGGGCGGATGCTCGGTATTTTATAGTAAGTATTCTGCCGATACATGAGCTCCGCTACGTCACTTGTAGAAGCTGCAAGTGGTCCTGGAGCCCTTGTTGAGTCAAATCAGTTTCGGAGCCCCACATAACTTAGTACCTTATTTTATGCCAGTCTTAAGTCTGTGTAGTCTACTTACAACAATCGGTGCTTTTTGCAGAATATTTATGGTTTCTCAATCGCTCCTATTATAACAGTAATTAATTAAAAGCCAGGTTCCAACAGGGGGCTAAAAAAAACTAGTTCACTAAACATATTAATACTAGTTACTACCATATTCATAAAAGCAATTCCTCAACACAAATAACAGTTTATTTTTCCTGACATTCGGCATCATCACACAATGAAACCCAGGCCTGCCATGTCTGCGACCTGCGGGATCATTTCCTGAGTCATGTAGTTTATAGCGGATGCCCCGGTGTTTATCGCTCATTTTCAATCATATTTTTCTGTCCCATCCCCACTGATCGCCCACCCAATATTTTTTTTGCCATTTATCTCCTCACCATGGGTAGACGTTTCAATGGGATTTTACGGTACTCAAAAGTTGAGAGTATTCATGAAGAAAAACTATTCCGTGCTTATGAATGGTGTTGCATGCTTTAAACTATCAGTTTCAGAGAGTATGGTGTATTAAGGAACTCCAGGATACACATGGTACCATAGTGAACACAGCATGAGACAAACCTCATAGGCCCTGGGAGTTTAAGGTGAAGTAGGAGCTCCATGAGAAGGCACTCTGTCAGTTGGTCATCTTGGTCTATGAAAGTTCTGACCAAGCAATCCTCCACTGTCAATCTAGGGGCCACTGAAGACGACTTGGAGGAAACCCAGGCAAATGCCTTGGAATGTATATCTGTGACCACTTCCGACTCTCCTGTAAGATAGGAACAGTGTAGGCGAGGTTCAACGACATGGTGGACGTCCTCGGTCCGCTTTTGAACTCGCCTTGGTAAATGCGGGCCACAGACGCTTTTAAGGTGATAAGCAAGGCACGTCGAAGCATTCTACTGTCCCCCACAACAAAGGTCTCGTCCTTTCTGGTTGGAGAAAAATGCAGTTACGGACTTTTCGTGCGACAGTTCACTGTTCCCAGGGCTTCAGGTGTCATTTTTATTTGTGGTCTCCACAAATAGAGAAAACTTTGAGGTACCATTTCCCATCAATGAGGCAATTCACCAAAATTCACACTGGCAAGGCAAACTACTATATTCTACCTAACAAATGTCTGCAGTGCTGACAAAGGTACGGGCACGAGAGTGTGTCTCTGGAAAGTTCCTTCTATGCGCGAGTCCTTGTACAAACAAAAGCATTCGGCTGAGCTAGGCTCGCATGTCTGCCCTTTCCTGCACCGTAGGCATTTGTGAGATAGAGCATAGTACTTGTGCTGGTAACAAACCAGGATGAAGTGACTGCAGAAACATGCATGAAAAGAGCAAATGAAATGTTTTTGAATGGTGTAATGTGTAAATTGAAGGTTAGCTATAGCTGCAAGGCCCATATACAGGGCACCGCCCATTCGTTAATAAATGCAATAATGGTATCAAGTTGCATATGGTCTTAAAGGGGCACTGACACCCCGAGGTCATATTTTTTTTATTGTCTAAAACGATGCAAGTTGTAGTCATAAACATGCAAAAAAATACTGCATTGCAAAAACAAATTTCCCCACCCGTGCGTGCACCTTTTTATTTTTGGCGTTTTTCTCTCCCGCTTCTCAGCTCCTCACTTCTTTTTGAATTGTGAGGTGAAAAATCATGAAATTTAGAAGCTTTGTAGGCGACATTTTTATAACATTTAATAATGGCAATCGTAAAACATGTTTTTTAACGCACTTGCGAACACACTACGGCCCTTCCACCTCCTGGATTTGTATGCTTCCTCGGAAAACTTGGCGGCGCCTGACGCACGGAATAAAACCGGTTTTTCCCAATCTGCCGGCGCTCTTCTCTCCCGCTCCTCACCTCCTCGCTTCGGGTTGCGGTAGCAACGACGGTTTGGAGCAAGGAGGCGTGAAAGAAAGTCGACTCGCAGGGCTCCGCAATATTTGACGTCACCCCTCTGGCGCGGATCGTGCGGGAACTTCAAATTCGGAATTTGGAAATTGTTTTTTTTACTTCACAAATACTGAATTCCCAAGTTGTGAATTTTGAGGGTAATGTCCAGGCATCGTTTTCAATTGTTTCAGATATAAAAAAAAAATGATTTTGATGTGTCAGTGCCCCTTTAAGGTAGCAAAACAAGAGACAACAGAGGACTGAAAACTATTAGAATAATTTCTTGGTACACACCTAAGATTTGTGCAACCCAGACCTCTTTACAAGTTGGGGTAAAACATATACATATCATTTTCGAAATTATGACAATACTTTTGTCTGCATCATGCAGGAAAGCAATTACTACTAACTGCTTACTGCCAGGATGTCTACCTAAGCTGCACACTGTAATTAGAATGATTAGATTCTGAATTATAATACCCACATCATTTTTTTAATGAAAATTTGGGCCTAGAAAACCTGAGCATCATCATAAACCTTACATCATAGAGGAGTGCACACTTGTGCTTGCTAGTATGTGATCAATGGAAAGGATAACAGTGCTAAAAGACAACGGACAAGTGTAGTGATTGAACAGACGAAGCAGTCAATCTGTTAGCTTGTTTTACTTATATATTGCCTACTTTTCAGTTACACTAGGGTAAACATTGTCGGTAGGCTTTAGAGCATATACTTTGTTTTATTGCATTGCCAAAAAAACATGCAGCCCACCTCCAAGCCACAAGCTCTACATTCATGTGACCAAAGCCAAAGGCTTCTTTAGAGGCTCATGTCAGAAAGGCTGCCATTTTAGCTATCTGAATGTAGGGGCAGTGGTGCATTAATTCAGCTGATATAAAACAAACTATTGAAAGCCAAAATTGCAAGTTTGTTTTTGGCAGAGCAAGTGCTCCAAACCTTTGTGAAACATTTAGAAGTGAAAGTATGTACCGTATCTGCTCGAGTAATAGCCGCACTACTTCTGAGCAAGGCCCTCGCATCTACTTTCCTGCAGAACACACATACAACCAATCATCGTGGTCTGCATAAAAAAATGCAGCGAACCACAAGGTCGAGAACATGATTCTCCATAAAAAAATGTGATCCGAGCAGATAGCATTTTTGCTCAAAGACGTTAACTCTGGCCCGTATATCGCTGTCATTTTTTTGTCTATTGCGGTGATTTGCTATCCCCATGCTTCGTGGGAAAGCAGATCCACAGGCTTTGTTCATGAACAGTGCGGCTATGGCTTGAGCAAGTTACGGGTACCCAAGTCTGAAGACGTACAAAATGTTATTGAAGGTATTCTCCTGAATGCTGAATATGCCCTTGGCAATAGTGACCGATGAATTAGTACTCTCACCGTCTTCTGTGCAAAATGTAGTTTTTGCAAGGAACGTTTGGTATGTGTTTCTAAAAGCAGGTGGAATAGGTGAGGCATCCAACCTTTTCGTAGCGCTGACAATTGGTTCCCGCAGAGTCCCTCCAAATCCACATGTGTCATTTCTATAGGGAAGCCTCTGAAGCCACCCTTTACACAAAGCTTTGGTGACCTTGGCAGAGAGCAGGGGGATCCAGCTCGCAGTTCTACTGAGGTCTGCTTCCATAGTGAGCGAGCAAAGTCCCTGGAAACATGATCAGTAGTATTAATTACTTTACCCTTTGGTAATTAATATTTTATGCCACACACAAGCACTTGTGCCCGCTGCAACATTTATCAGTGTTTTCACTCATATATGGAAAAATGTTTAAAATTAAAGATAGGTGTGGGTTATATTTGATGATACTATGTACTGGCCATAAAACTTACTTTATCATAATCGCAAAGCTTACTCGCAGTATAGTTTGCCTTACGAATACTTGCCTCATCTAATATCTCCAGTGCAAGGTTGCTCAAAATGGCACATTCACCGGTCGACACTGCCAGTAGGCAGTCAACAGAACGATCATCAAAAGTGACAACGTTGGGACAGTGTTTCAAGATATTGTACCACATCTTCAGTAGAGAGCATGAACAAACATTCAGGCTCCTATCTTCACGTTTGGTATGAACAGCAGACCACCATTTTCTCACTGTGTTTTCAAGCCTTGGGTTTAACCCTGAAATACAAAAAGGAGGTCTGTCAAGTTCCAAGTCATAAGCATGTCTCATTTCCGAGGCATTTTATGGGGGTAAAAGTTCTGTACCATTGTCGTCATCCCGTTGAGGCTCATATGCTTCGAGGGCACGACAAGAGGGTTCTTGCCCATGCTGAGGATGGCTGCTTCTCGACTGCTGACTCAACATGGAACTGATCAGCTTGTAGTACCGGTCTCGTTCTTCTTGTAGAAGAGTGTCAAATCTAGTCACCTCTTTGTCGAGGAATCTGAAGACCTCACTCTGTATGGATTCATTAAGCGTAGCAAGCGAGCTCAATGTAAGCATGCAACTGTGGCGTATAAAGTTGTCCGGAGTCGCCTGATGTACCTTGAGCTAAGACAATAAAAAGAGAAACAAAAAAATATCCCCATTAGTCTTTATATCCTCACATATTACAACGTATTTATCGTAGGTGAGTAGTAAATTGCTCCAATGAAATAAAATAAAAAAAACGGCCAAAAAAAAACTGTTTCGAAGCTGGAATCCAAACCTCTTTGATTATATTTGTGTCTGTGACCAAACCAAGGAAATGTGGTGTCTGACAGCTGAAAACTTAATCAAAAAGAGGCACCGAACACGCCAGTAGGCAGACACTGCGTTAGTTTATGCAACTGTTAAATATGGTCGTGGCCCGAATATTTTATAAGCTGCCTTTTCAGTCACCAAGGGTCCTAACAATGGGTGATCGGTGGACAAGCGTGTTAACGTACCACAGCTCGGAGCATGTGGAATTAAAGCTCACGCCGCAGAACCCAGGGATCCTGGGTTCAATCCCCAACCATGACCGTTTCAACCTGGAAGAGCATCGCACCAGCATGCGGTTGCGTGCCGCTACTGTGTGATGCAGTAGACGACGGTCAATAAATGACTAAGCGTTGTTGAACCAGTGCCTTGTGTCATTCTCCAAGACGGGTAGCTGCGAGGGAAGTCCTACAACGTTAAAGACAGCAGGCTAGCAGTGGTACTGCACTGGCTAAATTTCTCGTCTACAGAGGAGTCACAAGACGTCCACTAGGGCTGACTAGCTTCCTGCTATCTAAAATACACCAATTACCTTTTAGTAGAAATATTCAACTTTATCGACATTCAAACAGTAACCAATTCCAGTTTACGTTTTTTGCCAGTCACCACAGCTAGGGCACTATTTGCAGCTTGTGACTGGCCAGATGTCAAACCCGTATTTGGCCAATGGCGTTTTCTCACTTTTGTGCCGGTGTCACATGGATGGATGTAAATAAAAATTTCGGTTTGATGCGTACGTCTGACATAAGCCCAGATTTGTAATCAAAGGTAGAACATAGTTTCAGTCCTATGATTTCAAGTTACCACTGTCCAAGGTAACTTGAAATGTTAAATTTACTAATTAAGGTGAGAAAAGCTCTTGTCTCGGTGATAGAGGAATTGCAAGAGACATGTATTTCCTGCACCAAGTGGCGCGTGGTTCTGTCGATTGCGCAGAGTTGTTGATGGTGCTGAGGTTTTGTGCATTATATCGTCGGACCTCCCAGTGCTGGGACAGTTTTGGTCCTGATGCACGGGCCACCTGCATAAATGACACGTCTCCAAGAGACCTACAATGCCTCGTTGACTAACAAAGGCACTTTTGCTTTAATTAAAGTTATGGTGAGCGCGTTGGTCCGACTTTATGTGAATTTTTGTGCTCTTAAAAAGCAGTACATTGTTTCCCAGGACACTCGGCTGTTGGCAGGCACTAGGTATATCTATCTATATCCCTCTATCTATAGCTTAGTTTATGTCAGACGTAACGCCATGAAAACACTGCGTTAGACGACGCAACATGACAGAAATAAAAGAAGACGCGTGTATACTTGACCGTACCGTAATTTGAACGATTTGGCATTGAAGATCTATGTTCTTCACAATTTCTAACAGCGCGGGACATATTTTCCGAGTACGCAAACTTTCCACCGCAGCCTCTGATGTGACGTGAAGCAAGGTGAGGAGAATTAAAGTTGACTTTTGGTCGCCTGAAACAAGCGGAACAATTCACACGCACGTCAACATAAGGTTTCTCGACATGAAATAATGATGTATTCAAATGAAAAAGTGGATACCTGGCGTTCGTCCTTCTAGAAAACTGTCGATCAAGGACTGGTACTCGTGCTTCACATCGCACGCGCATCCAGTCGATAGAGCGTCGTTTATTTTCCCCGCCTCGAAATCACTGCGAGTGGCATGAAGACTCATTTCTCACACTGGCAGTGTTCGATACCGCGGGAAAGACTGCAAACGGGACCGTGTTCTCCTTTCCATGGCGCTGTTTTGTCTTTGACTGGCAAACGAACTGAATGACGAATGAGCGCTGCCATTTTTAAACCAATTCTGTCATGTGATATCTGGATATGGATATGGATATGGTGGCTAAACCGTTTGTATCGGGCGATCACAGTTTTAACTAGGGGTGTCGCGAACCGGCCGAGGTTCGAGTTCGACCAGGTTCGACTTTTTCGAACTTTTAGTGAAAAATCCGACGAACCTTGTATTGAGGTTCGACTCGTATGCGCATGCGCGACAGGCTGGCCAGTTGGCTTCGGATTGGATGGTGATGGCTAAGGGATGAATTAAGGGCAGCGCTGATTGGTTATTTCAGTTAATACAGTACAAAAAATTAAGTTATTAACTTCTTCAGTGATTAAAATTAGTTAATTTTATTTGCAACTGTTTATAAAACAAAATAACCCTTTTCATAAAAAAAAAAAAAATTCGCCAAACCTAGACATGCTTGTATCAAGGTCTGGCTACACTGTCCACAAAGTCGAACCGGTCGAATCTGGTGAAAAGTTCGAAGGTTCGTCGAACCGGTTCGACACAGTCGAACCCCGAAAGTTCGACCTAAAAATCTGGTTCGACAAAAGTTCGCGACACCCCTAGTTTTAACTAGAGCACTATATAGCTCCTACGGAGCAGAGTAGCGCAATCCTTTGATCCGCGTGTTTTGCCGACAACATGGCCGACAGAGCAGCTCGGCGCGAGTCACGTGGTACTCAGGGTTCCAGGAGGCGGCCCGCCCTATGGGAGAATACATGGAGATCGACGCAACACGGCTAATTAAAAAATAAACGGCGAGTTCACACTTTTCAAAACTAGTCTGTCGTGAAGTTGGTAATGCACTAAACACTTTATCAAAGTTTGAATAATATCGGATGCGTGTGCAAATTTTGTGAAGACAATTTCCAAGGCAATGGCGTTTGAAGCAGACGATGTTTGCACGCAGCGGAGATGGGCTCTTTGGGTTGGCCAGAGCGGGTCACGTGGACGCTGTGACGTTGCCGCGTCGTCTGCTGCATGATGCCGCTCATGCAATTTGTAAAAACAAATTACGTCCTTACTTGGCACAAAACTCAGCGCAAATGATTCTAAAATGTTCCTTTATTATGTCAAAAACTATTGTAGTTCCGTACATCTCCACAACATTGAAGAAACAACGATTTTCTCACGTTCCCCATGCATTTCTGACCGGAGTTGGAACCTCCGGACGTTCGCCGCTAGTCGCCGAGAGACGGCGTTCTAGATTGCGCTACTCTGCTCCGAAGGAGCTATATAGTGCTCTAACTGAATCTAGCCAAAACAAAAACAACAACTAAGTTTGATTTCCTTTGCCTCCCACTCTCCTCACAGTTTTCCCCCACCAGTCCTCCAATCTTCGCTTTGTGATTTCAACCACCCCGAAGACGCCATCTTCCCGCTGGCCGCGCTGGCCACCATGGTCTCGGCAACTGTGGTCTCGGCGGGCCGGCGCCCCGGCGCAATGTACGATTTTCAAATTTGTCTTGTGTCGTGAGTTGCAGAGGTGCTTTTGATGCGTGTGTACTTTTTGAAAAGTGATAAGACTCTAATTGCCTCACGGCGACGTTGAGGGGGTGATCAGCGTTTTGGCTGGGAGGAAATAAGCGGGATGCGACCGTTGGAAGGAGCGAGAGGCGACTCCGATCTTTACTCCGATCGAGATAAAGGTGCATTCACACTGAGCAAAAAACGCGCGTTGCTGTCGACGTCGACGCCGGCGTCGAAAAAAGTGATGCATTCAGACTGGGCCCGCCTGGCCCACCGCCGTCTGCGTCATCCCGAAAGATCCCGCGTCCGTCGAGAGAGCACGGGAAATTCTCGCGTCTGTACTTTTTTTTTTTTTGTTTGTTTCGTCTGCTTTGTCGGGCGTTTGCCGCCAGTTTTGCGCTTGGCGGTTCGACCAGATCGACTACGATGGACAACGACGAAGATTATGAGGAGGATGTGCTGCTCACATAGAGTTATTACAATAAACGCTAGAGGCTCAGCTGGCGCTAGTGTCTACGGGACTTCCGGTTGCAAATTGAAGCAGACAGCATGCAGTCTACATTTCCAGCCTCCCTGTGTATTCCTATGGGAAAACGCGCGTGAATTTTGTCTCTTTGCCGGAAAATAACATAAATAACTTTTGTCATTTCGGTGGTACCGTATAGTATGTACCTTTTTGGGTACTCATTTTTTTTACCACTGAACGATGTTAAACGTCCCTCTATTTCAGGCCCAAAACCTCTGTTTCAAGGAAGGTATGTGAAAAGGAGCGACGATTTTAAAGGGGAACTCCGCCGATTTTTTCGTAGACTTCGATTTGGCTGGAAATTCGCAGACCGCATCAATAACCCTTTCTCAAATGATAACCAAAATATTTTATAAAAATAAAATTATTCCGTGAAGTTATTGAATTTTCAAGTTACGCCGGCCGCGAGGGTTCCAGGAGGCGACTCTCTACTGGCAACAATGAAAAATCCCTATTTTTCCCTACCCGCGTACGTCACGGGTGGGCAGGCGGACGAGCGACTCGGGCAGCCGCGAAGTGGCTTTCCGGGCGCCAGCGATCGAGGTTATTTTTTTCGCAGCTTCAAGGTTGAACGCTCCTTTGCAATGGATAGCAATGGCAGTGCCTGGAAAAAGCTTCTTTTTTAACGTTGTTTTCGTGGGAGAGAGAAAAAAAAAAGCGTTCCACGGCAGCAATGGAGGCCAGCCACGTCAAGGTGCTTTTGCGCGAGCCGTGTGCCGAGAGAACTACAAGTGTCACTTGAAACATGCTCACTTATGCTCGGAATACTTTATAGCCGCGTGCTGCGAGTTGAGTATCCTTCAGCAGCTGGAACAGCTTCAAGAGCGGTAAGCGCAAACTCAAGCCGGCTGTGACCATTACGACATACGTCCACAGAAGAGCGCTAATAATATCGAGAAAAATAGCACACAATCTAGCACTAGAGCCGACATTTTGCACAGTCACATTTGTTATTCACAATTGGCTCAGTGATTTTTTTAAATTTTTTTATAAACACCATTTCTGTTTCGGACGTCGAATCTAGCTCGGGCTATTCTCGAAGTTCCACTCACGCGGCCGATGTGTTGATGACGAGAAGTGAAACGTCAGTTCAAGTCTGAATTTAGACATGACTTTCGACATATTGTTATTCCTGTCTGCTATTACAGGGGTTTATGGAGCAGGTGTTGAGCTCCATTAAAGGAGCTGTGCAACGATATTCAATTGGAATGTTTTTCACTTTACACGAGCTTACTGGCACTAGTGGGACTCAAGGATACTCGCATGCAATGCCACTGGCCAAGAAACTCCTTTGTTGCGGTGTAATTTCAAGGACAAAAGCGATCATTTTCATTCAATCTCTCCCTTGCAAAATTCGATGACGTAACGCGGGGATCGCAGTACACCCGTATGACGATATTTGAATGCGGTTCATAGATTGGACCCGAGCATTGCGTGGGCACTCGATTTAGGCTCGTGATAATTGATAGCTCGAGAAGCATTCGAGTAGTGGCCCGTGTCCAATCGCTGCAACGACGACAATAGCCGAGCCATAACAATGTCTGGAACTCAGCGCGTGTCCTGTGCTTTGCCAACCCCAGCGCGTGGCTATGATCAACATTGGCGGCATATAATCGGCTCCAGATCACGTGGCCGCTTGTTCTGGCTGCGAGTTGAGGGCGTGAACGCTGCTCGTTGTTTTTTAATTTTTTTCTGGGACTTCTAATGCGTCGGGTGAAAAACGAAGGCGTGTTTCATAGGTCATTAACGTCAGGGATCCGTTCTAAGCGGTATTTGCGCAAAGTAAAAAAATTGTTGCATAGCCCCTTTAATATACGATAGAGCCTTGGCCTGGTTTGTCAAATGGTTGGCGTGCAATAAATATTTTCTGCAGAAGAAGTGATGAAAACGTCTTTAATTTATTCTATTGCGAAGAAATTTTATATTGGGTTGAAAAGGTTTTTTTTTTTTTTTAAACCATGAAAATATTAATGTCGTTGAGGGGAGGCGTGCAAATTTACAGCTGATGGAAACTGTGCTGAAACAAAACTTAATTAAGAAAAAAATATTATATAGAATTACCCTCTTCCCATTCTATTCAAAAAAAAAAAAAAGATACGGGTACACATTTTTTTAGTAACTTTTGTTAACTTACATTGAATTAAAAGTTTCATGATGTCTTTCTGTACCTTACGCACTATTGTATCTTCAGGCAAATATTCTTTATTTGAAGATGAACAGTGTATTTGTGTATTTTATACGCATTTTATTCCACCTTGATGTTTGGCTTGGTGCCGGTGGTTGCAGAGATCTTCATGACCAGTAACGTGCCATCTGATCTACACGAATGCAGTTCATTCAATTCTATACATTTCATATTTTACGAGAATCACAGTCTACATGTGTTGGGTCCCAGCCCAGCACGCACATGTCATCGCTTTGGAAGGTGAGCAACGTACGCGCCACACGCACGAACGCTGAAAATGGCATCGACCATAAGCGCTTTTCAGAAATAGTCTATAGATCTTTTGATAAATTACTTAAGCACCAAGGAGCATATTCATGCCACAAGAGTAGTTACACGTGCTGGCGCCTGCAACAGTAACTTTTCTAAAGAAAAATCTAAAACAAATGGCACGTTCCTTCAGGTTATACGAGAGTGGCGGGCATCTGTACCCACATTCTGAGCATTTTCCGTGGTGCTTTGGCAATTCGTCAAAAAAATGTAGTGCGTGACTCTTCGACCTTTCTTCACCAGCCATCTCCTAATAAAAAGAGAACGGATTTACTAGCGATATCACGAAACTAGCGAGCCGCGACTTGAGCGTACCGAGTTGCAAAAACGGTTTGATGAAAATTCCAATTGCACCCGTTTTTTCTTTTTTACTTTTTTATAGTTTAGCCCATAGGCCAAGGTCATACTTTGTGCAAATATAGAGAATTATTAACTTCAAATAGCACGAACGCTTAGGTTTTCTCGCAGTTAGGCGAGAGAAAGGCGGCCGCGAGCGTACCCGATTGCCGGCCGCGCGCCTCGCTGCCCACCCGTGACGTCACGCTTGGGTGGCGGGGGAAACTGGGGAGAAACTAGGGAGAACGATGTTTCGGTTTCGGCAGCAAACAAAATATCACTTTTTTAATTAACTAGAGGGAATCTGGGAGAACGAGATAGCATTTCGGAATCAGGAAGCCATCGGCATTCAGATTATGCCTTTGGATTAGGGAGCTCGGAAAATCGGCGGAGTTCCCCTTTAAGCAAACTAATGATCGAAAAGAATGTAGAGTGTGTTCAAGGTTTGCTAGCATTGCGGTGGCGCTTATATATTGCTAATATGCCCGTCCTGTCACTCAATGAAAATGACTCCGTTGTGCATCTTTACGAATGGTTAAAATTAAAACATTCGAATGTAAGAAATAAAGTACGTGGACTACGAAAGGTGTGCTTTTTTATTATTTCCTATGTCGGGCAGTTTTTATCGGGCACCTGTTCTCTGGCTTCTCCCTACTTGCAAAGATTTGGAGCGTGCGGTTGATGATTTGAACATGCATCTTTGCACATATTCATGAGCAGAAAGAATAAAGCAGAACATATTTATTGCAAATCGGACGTGGCTTTCAA
Source organism: Ixodes persulcatus (assembly GCA_013358835.2). NCBI lineage: Eukaryota > Metazoa > Arthropoda > Arachnida > Ixodida > Ixodidae > Ixodes > Ixodes persulcatus. The sequence goes on along the minus strand of JABSTQ010006358.1, from coordinate 43,402 downwards.
TTTATTTTGATCGTCTGCGTGCACAAGGAGTTACTTATCCAGTGTTACTGCGTAGTTCTTGCCGTCTCTCTTGATTTTCCAGATGTCCTTCGTTCGTTTGGCACGTATATCCTCCATGCTGGAAAGCGTCGACGCCGTGTTCGCGCTAACAGTGCCCGACAGTGCACATAAATACACGTACGAAGCGGTTTTAACACCGTTTTTCATGCCACGAATTTCAAATAAAAATGCTGAAACTGACCAATTATTTCGTCTGCGTGACTGAGAAATGTTGAAATGTGCCTAGTACATACAAATTATTCGTGATATTTGCTCTTATAATCCAGCGCAGAGAGATAATGCACTCGCTTTTTCCCATAGAAATGCATTACCGGAAGTCAATTTCTGACTGCTTGCTGTCTGCTTCAAAATGCAACAGCACACTAGCGCCAGCTGAGCCTCTAGCGTTTATTGTATTAACTCTATGGCTGCTCACAACACTTCTGGTAGACTTCTGGTGTGCACAGTGAAATACAAACGGAGGCAGCAGCGTAGAAGACGTTGGTGGGTGAGGCCGTTCCTCCTCGACCGTGAGGAGCACGGCTAAGCTTGTCGTTTGGCGGCCGAATTGCGCGCTCACGATGAGGAGTACGTTCGGGAGTGAGTATATTCTACACGTTCAACTAAAATTGCTCACAGCCAGGTAATGTTGCTTGTGATGTTAATAAGTCCTAATTTCTACAGCTACATCAGGATGCCTCCGAGAACTTTCGACACCTTGCTCGAGCTGGTGCGCGACAAAATCAGAAATACAAACAACTGGAGGAAAGCCATCACGCCCGAACAGCGGCTAATTGTGACACTCAGGTGAGACAAGAAAAGGTATTCTGCTTAAAGGGACAATGAAGTCGATTTTATATACTTTTTTTAAATGGTGTTTTTAGGCTCCTTGGGAACCTGGCACGCTGCCCAATTTTTTGTAGACATTTGTGACGCGTATTTCTTTGCCTCCAAAAGAACTGAAGAAACCGAAACTGAACTATCTCCATTCTCATTTCTGGGCCTCCGAAAACGGAGGTGACGTAGGGAGTGACGTCAAGTGTGAATAGTCGGTATCGGTTGCTTTTAGGAGATCGAAACTGGTTACCGCGGTGGGTTATAGCACTGCGGTGGCGCGATCGTTTCTTCGGATCTGTCAACATGGACGACGATGCCGCTCTCGCGAGCGAGTTCGGTTCGGGCTTCCGTTTAGTGACCTAACACCAACGGAACGGGAGTACGTGTGTGGCGTTCTTCGCTATCACCCGAGGCCGACGGTGACCGCCCAGCTGGCAACGATCGGCCCGCTGGCTCAGAGCAGCAGAGCTGTGAGCAACATTCGCACGGGCGAGACGAGAGCGGCGCGCTGCCGAAGGACAGGCCCTGCCCCTGTCCGACAGGGACGCGGGGGAAATACCGAGGGGAAAGCGGCAGCGACTCGGGAACCGGTTCCTCCGCGGGGGACGCTCCCCAAGAAGGAGAAAATAAACCGCACCATTTTTGCTTTCACCGGAGTCGGACGTCCACTCATTTCGTCGTCTAAGAACAAGAACGATTACTGGTCTTCAGTCGACCGTTTGAACAGCCATCTACGGCGCACAAATTTGGCAGGACTACCACTTTGCAGAATCCTTCGAGTACCGTGCTCCCAAAGGAAACACGACATCGACGTCTCTAGCGTGCTCCGCGCTGCATTCCTTTTTTTTTTAATTTTTTTCGTTTGGCCATAGTTGCTCGTTGCCCGTTTCGCGTCCAGCGTAGGAAAGAAAAAAATAACTACGCTGTTTTATTTACGGTTTAGTAATCATCTGCGGTCCGATTTATACTTTTCATGGTTATTCAAGCTGAAATTAGAACAGTATTCCTAAAAACTGCGAACCAAAACGTGACCGAGGGCACGTCACTCGTTCCGACCAATCGCTGACGCGTCTTTTGTGACGTCGCGCTTCTTGGCCCCGCATCGGTCACGTGAGCTCCGCTTCTCCTGGATTCTCCCGCAACTCTCGGGGCGTCGCCCCAGTCGATCCCGGTACGATTATTACCGCGACTGTTTAATTGATTTGAGCGGCACACAAGCGCCGGTTTCGGCTGAAATTTGGGCAACGTGGCCTGAGACGTGCCTGGAACCCAGTTCAATCGACAAAGAAATATCCGAAATTGCCTTCATTGTCCCTTTAAATAACGAAATTAAATGTTTTAGACTAACAGTAATTAAAAACGCACTTCAGTAACGAATTAATTTCTCCGGGATAACGTCAACTGCTGCGGGCGTCAGGTACGTGTACGACGTAATAATGCGCGAACGAATTGAAAACTAAATAAATATTTTGTGTTAACTGCGCGTTTTCCCGCATTCCATTCGGAGATTTCTAGCCTGTCCTCTCTTGACAATTAATACTCTTATTTATGATTTTCAAACCTTGAGACTGGGCTAGTGAAGTTCGCAATTCCTTCACAGTCTCAAATTTCCTCCGTCTCAGGGCTTTCAAGTTTTCTTCAGGTTCAGGTTTTCTTCCCAATCTCAGGGTTTAAACATCATGATTAATACGCACCAGCTCGTGATTAATACGCACCAGCTCGCCTTCACTTCGTTCGGCCATTCGTTCTAATAACTTTGATCTTTACTTCTTACACTTCACTTCGGCCATTCGTTCTAATAACTTTAATCTTTACTATGTTAGACGCAGGTTCCTTGCTGCTGGACAATACCTCCGCGGTGCCTCATTTAACAACTGCATGGGCCGCTCCACAGTCTGTGGCATCATCCAAGAAACTTGCCAAGCACTCTCGGACGTCCTACAGCCACTGTACTTGACATGTCCACAGCACGCAGGTGAGTGGTTGCAGGTCTTTAACATCATGGACTTTATTGACCGAGTATTGAACTCGCGCATGGGGCATTTAAAGGGTAGCGTGTTACTTTGGGAGCATCAGTACGAGTGATGTAATGACTGAATCGTAAAAACAATTATTTCAATGTGGCAGAGCTGATGTCATGGTCTTTGGTTGATGCATTTCAGTTAGGTCACACACACTGCAAAACAGTAACATGTATAGCATTGTGCGACAGGAACAATAGCAGAACAATATCATTTACATAAAAATTGCAGAGCTCCAAACCAGCCAAGCAGAGAGCAGGAGGTAGGTACTAAATATTTAATTCTCTAGATTGCTTCGGAATTTGAGGAGACCTGGAATTTCCCACACTCCTGGGGGCCATGGATGGTAAGCATGTTGTGATCGAGTGCCCAGGCTGCACAGGCAGCCTGAACTTAAACTACAAAAAGACGTTCAGCAAGTTGATGCTTGCCATCTGTGATGCCAGGTACAGGTTAGTGCAATTTAATAATTTCATAGGTAATATTTTATTGTTTAAACACAAGGATTTCACTTGTTGAATTGTCACTCGGGGTGACTGCCAAATTTCCTAAGTATTTTTTCTGCACTCCACACTCTCTGCTTACACATAAACTGAATGTGCACTATAAAAGCAATCAGCAGATTTAGCAAAGAAAGAAGTTTTTTTTTGCACCAAAGTTTTGATGTGTGTATAAAAATTTGCATGCATATCTTTATGCATTCTGCATAAAGATACAAAGTATTCTGCAAAGCCAACTGCCAGGCTGATGCCATATCACATGTGGAACACAATTAATTTTCTAAAAATTCATCAATTTAACTAGCTGCATCTGAAGCAGTTTGGCATGTCGGGATCTTTCCATAAACATATGCATATATCCATATTTAACTTCTTTTGCAGGTTCCTTTATGTGGAGATAGGCCATCATGGAAGTGAGAGTGATGCAGGCATTTTCAGACGCTCAGATTCCCTACAAGCTATTGCAGAAGGCCAACGGCGTCTCCCAATAGCAAGCTGGCTGGGGAGTAGGAAAGTCCCCTTCTTCTCTGTTGGGGATGAAGCATTTCCTCTGAAGACGTTTCCGCTTACTGAGCAACTTAAAGCATTCATAGATGGTTTGTCTACTAATCTTTGTGAAGAATGCAGTTCACTTGCTACGAAGCGCCATTCGCAGACGGAAATAGAACAGGAAAACACCGTATGCAGTTTGCTAACCGACTGGAAAAAAGTTGGTAGTGTCTATGAACCAGGTGCCGCGGCTAAGCAAGATTTGATGCAGGCTAAAATTGTGATCGTCTGCTATTTCTTGTTGGAAGCTATGAATTGATAACCCACACTTTGTTTGCAAGTCTCGAGTTGTTCTGCTGCCATACACAAGCTGTTATCGACCGGTGGATGAAGGAGTACTATGGGCAAGCATGTCATGAGACCTCTCGCTATTTGCAATTTGGCGAGACATACTCACCAAAATATTGCACAATTGCAAACTCGCAAACAGGTCAAAAATGTCTCATTGATTCATTATATGCAAGTTGTGGTGCCACATCCAATCAGCAGCAAAGAACATTCTCCCTGTCACCTTGACCAAAATTAGACCTCGGAACTGCGAACTTAAATGGCACCGATGATGAAAAAGGTCATTCAAAAAGGAAATGTCAATTCATGTTATATTTCTGTCTGTCAATAGATCTCACAGGACGACCTCCCAGGGTCTTTAACTATCGGCTGAGCAGAGCCAGGAGGGTAGTGGAGAACTCCTTCGGCATACTGGCACAGAGGTGGAGAATACTGCACCGGCCATTCGCTGCGAAAGAAGAAACCACGGACAGAATTGTGGCCCCATGTGTGGTCCTCCATAACCTCCTGATGAAGCACTCTGAAGTGTCTGAACGCAGCTAGTGCTCCCTGGATCTGTGGATGGGGAAGACTGGGAAGGCGAGCTTGTCAAGGGACAGTGGAGGTCAGAAGAAGACGAAGGGTCTGGTCTCACTGATGTTCCACTTCGGGGCACGAGATGCACTGAGTATGTATATAGTATGTTGGTATGCAAGCTGGCCTCTCATTCGTTTTTTTGTGAAATTCCAGCCAAGCTTACAGTATTCGGGAGTACTTGTCTATGTACTTTGAGATGGATGGCAAAGTGCCATGGCAGGACGAGTACCTTGATAGACACTGAGCTGACACAGGTATTTCCCTTCACATCTCTTGATTATCAGGAAAATTACAAGTTCCATACAAAGTGATGTCTCGTTAATACAAACCCCGTTGATATGGATACCCCGCTATAGGTATGGACAACATTTTCAAGGACGTACTGGGTCAAAACATGAATTTGTCATGTTTCTATGAACAATGCACATAATGCTTTTTTGAGGAAACACAGGTGTCAATATTAACAAGACTTCACTGTAATCACTGTACTGCATGTAAACTTTGGGCATGAAAATTTTTTTAGTGATGACAAATTAAATTTTTTATATCACAGCCAAAAGAAGTAACGATTTAAAATGATGTGAAACTCTATTGAAGATTCTTTTACACAAAAAACATACTAAAATAATATACCGTAAAATACCGAGCATCCGCACATTCCCTACTAAGTGCCCACCCCAAAAATTTTGCAACATCGGAAAAAATATGCAGAGTAGATATATAGGTAAAATTAATGACCTAACAAGTGCTCATTCCCCAATTTTCGCGATTATCTTCATATTTTGAGTGGGCGCTGGCTCGGTATTTTACGGTAGACAAATTAATTTTTGCAAGCAGTGTCTTGAAAAATAACCTGTAAGAACGGATCATGCTTATGTATTGCCCCATGGTAATGATTTGATGTATACCAATCACCAAAAATTGTGCTCACAACATATTTTCTAAAACCGCACTTCACACAACTTGTGAAATATCAAGCCTGCAAAAATACCCTTTTACTGTAACCACAGATAATATTTCCCAGGATTCACACCATGGGATATGTCCCCATTATGACACATGGAGGTTGATTATTTGCAGTGGGAGGGTAACTTATTGTGTGTGTCTATGAAGACATCTCTTTATGTCAAGTGTTACGATAGTGACTTCTCCTGTCCAAGTACTGTTTGCTGATAAAGCCTCGTTCTGCCTGATGATCTCTTCAGCACATACGGTCTTGCAGCAGATGTAACCAAGTGCTTCAATAACTCTTCTGTTTAAAATACAATTTATTTAAAACCTTACATGTTAGGAATGCACAGAGTTGAAAGTTGCTGGATTGAACACAAAAATATAATGAAGCCCAAATAAATGTAAGTATTGCACTTAGGTAAACAATTAACGAGGCAAAAAGAAAGACTGCAGGAGCGGCTCTGGTAATTCTGAAACTGATTAGAAAAAACATATTCGCACTTGCCTTGCCAGACATGAAAAAACATATTGGCACTTGCCTTGCCAGACATTGAATCATATAATTTGTCTCTAGATTAATGTAAATAGGTATTGTACTTGAATAAAGTAAGCAGGTGAAAGGTTATGCATTTACCAAAATATAGGTCAACCTTTTTCCCTTTTTTTTAAACACAGCCAGTGCATTTTTAGAGTACCATAGCAACGAGGTGCTTACTGATGAAGGGGAGTATGAACATTGTGTATGGTTAAATTGTTGGCATGGGATGGAAAGTAATGCATATAGTATATTCCACTGAAATAATGTTAGAATAAAATAGTTTTGAGTACCAAAATTGATGTTTTCTTTAAGTTGTAATGGTTCCATTCTTTCCACTTTACTTCACCAATTGACTGCACGATGAGAAGCACATTTAACAGAGCTAACTAACACGTCGGAGCAGACCAGGAACCTGAGGAATATTGCGAAACTTTGATATACTGTCGGTGTTTGATAAAGATTAAACACCGACAGTAGTAATCGAATAGTAGTACCTTATTTGAAGCTGTAATTGAAAGTTCCAAACAGTGACACAAGCCTACTGTAGCAATCCGCACGAGTAGCGGGGCCTGAGCCAGTATAGTTTCAGTATTAATACATAAAAAGAAAAAATAATGAAGTGAAATTAAGCTTTCTAAAAACTTGATCCATGGGCTATGTTGCTAAATAGGTTGGCCTATATTCCAGTGAATGCAATAGTAATTTTTGTGTCTTTTCTTATAGAACCATGCAAACCTTATTGTGATATATGTCGTCTGTCTGGGTTCGCTCCTGCAGCCTTCTTTTTTGAAATTCATACGCAATTTTGTCCATTTCATGGAGAGCTGCCACCTGCTCTTCAGCTCCAAGAATCCTCACTTTGGCAGCAAGTGCCATGCAGTGAAAGTGCACACTGTCCACATTGGCTTCCCCTTGCTGCCGCCTCTCGTGGAGTTCCCTAAGCCTGCTGATGCAGTACCGCATGGTATCTTCAAAGGGGTCATGTTTTCTGCAAATGAGAAGGAGTGTAAATTTTCCTTGTTGTCTTGTATGTTTTTTTTAACTCTTGTGTTTGATTAAAGTGAATGACTGATTGATTTATGTTGATCCAAGAGCATAGCTTACTTAGAGTCCCTGGATGAAGACAACCGGGCTCTCTTTTGTTTTGGTTTCGTTGCCCCGACAGCTGACACTGCCACACTGTAAATAAACATATGCCAAGAGTAGCAACAATGTGTCTCGGGGAGGGAGGGGGACCTTATTTTTGTTTAACGTGAAACATTCTTTGGCTAGGTTTAAAGCGTGGCTGCGAGGGTCGATGCTGATTGGTAAACCGGTGGGAGAGGAGTGAGGAGTACGTTGCTGATTGGTTAACGGGGAAGGTCATGTGACCAGGGGTGCAGTGGGTTAGAAAGTTCTGGAAGATCAGGTTTATCATTTCAAGTGTATACATGCCACGCATTAAATTATCTGATGAACAGCGCTGTGAACGTAAACGTCTGGGTGAACAGGCTAGACATGCTGCTAAACGAACTTTGCTTAACATTTGTGGTGCTAGAACGTTTCACATATGCAACACAATTGCCTAGGAATTCATTTTCAATTGGGGCAACTCTGAAATTATGGGCATGGCTATGGAGTCCCAAAGGGCAGCTGCCATCTTGGATCCCCGTTCAGTTGCCCCTGGTAGTAATTCGAACAAAGTAAACATTACGGTGTGGGAGCCCATGGTTTCGATTTCCAAGCTAGATTTTTTCAATGAATTAATCATACTCACACTTGTTCCCATACAAAATGATGTGGATACAGAGGACAACATATAAAGCCCAACAGTTGGTGGCCTGCTAGCCCTGTCTTGGGAATATATAGTATAAAAATTATATACAACATGGCCATTTCCATGTATGTAATTGTTTAATAAATTTATAGCTACCACCATGCAAGTAATAGTGAAGAAGTCCACTCTCTATGGTTGAATGAGCACTTCCTAAACCTCCATTTCCTTTAGCTGCAAATCTTAAAACCATAAGGAAAAAACAAAGGCTGAAGATTTAAAACATGGTTGAATGCACAAGCCTCATTAGCTTCAAGAGGATACAGAAAGTAATATGGTGAGACATACCCAAGATCGGCGTTCTCTACAGGAATGCTAGGTTAAGAGAAGGGAGAAAGGGTAACAAGAGGAATGCATGTGAAAGCCCTTGTCATATTAATAATTCTGAAGTGTATACTTCAAGCACTTTTCAGCTGACAGCTGCAAAAGCAACAAGTGCAAGCTATCCCATAATCCATCCTTTAAAATTAGCTATTACCATGCTAGCACTCCTTCAGAGATGCACATCTCAAAGCCTTGATCTGGTGCCTGTATGCATGCAGCCTTTGCTGTCCTATAGGCCGAGGGAAAAATGGAACATAGAAAGTTTAACATAGTCAATTGAAAAAGGGCCTATGCATTTATCAGGCTGCCTTAGAGCAGAGTAACTTTTTCCTGCATGCGACAAGAATGTAGCAGATGGCAACTTGGTCCCCCTATGTTTACATGTGGCAACCAGTGTACTAGATTTTGTCAGCATTATCATAATTATACAATTATCCCGCTATGAACACACAAACTTACACATTAATGACCTGCTACTATATTTTTAAATAACCCTGTGACCACTATTTCAACCTCTTGAATTACTAGCATGCAAAAGCATATGCAACAGCAAACGAGAACAGGGATTTTACCCCAAGTAATCATCACTGCCACCACAAGGGAGTCACATGATATTCATATATATCACCTTCCTGCTTGACTCACCAAGAAACACCAGGCTGATACCATCCGGTGCTTCTTGGTGAGCCAAACATTCAGGAACCTCCAGATTGGACTCAGAAACTTGTGTTGCAGTGATTACAACTCTTCGGCAACCTCAAAATTGCACGCTGTTTACAAAAATTCCGGCGCCGCCCACATCAGGTGTGGGCATTGCACCTGCACATAAACCGCGTATAAAGAAACAAGATCCACATGAAATAAAGTGTCTGCACATACACTGCTGATAGCAGTGCCACCGCGGCGGCGTAATGTCGGAGCCATGCTGGTCTTTTACGAAACGCAGGAAAATTTCTGCACCACCCAAAAGATAATTTAAAATATTTTAACACAAGAGCAAAGAACTGTCATGTGTGCACAGGATACAGTAAGAAAAGTAGAGGAAATATGTGAAAACTTTCATGTCATTGCCCTCTACAATGATCTCCTCAACGTCTTCATATGGAGGCTGATCATGATTGATGCTGAAATCAAGAGATGAATATACCCCGGTGAGTGACCACACACTGCAGCTCTGAGAAAGTATCAGCATAGTTGGAAATAAAAACGAACTATCACAGAAGTTGGGGTCCATGAACGGTTAGGGCGATCGCGGCTTTATGCATATATATATATGTTATAAAATATTTATTTCAGACACTATACTTCCGTCGCATTCTCGGACGCATGACTGCTATTTATCACATTAATTTCATTGTAAGGCAACAGAAGCCCATTCGGGTTGATCTGGAAATTAAAACAAAGAGTACCAATTTCACAGCACTCACGGAGGACTTGGTGTTGTGGGGCTTGCCGTCGTGACGTTCGTCCAAACTCTGAAATTAATCGAAAGGTGATCGCATACATCCGACTAGCATACAGGGAAAATTGTAGCTTACCGTGCTTCCTCATTCCCGCTGTCGAGCAGAGCCCGCATTCGAGCGAAGTAGGCCCACCTCACTTTTGGAACTTCGCTGGCTCCTGCACCGCTCCGCTGTCTGTTCCGAGCATCAACTTGGATTCTGGTGTACTTGTCTCTCGCATTTTTGAATTTACTTTCTGCTACGTGACCTGTATCAAGGCGGCCCGACATTAAAACAAAGATGCATCAATCGGTCATAGTCTACCGCCAATGCGAAAACTTTTCAACTTACCTTCCATGCCGAATTCCGATCCAATTATTTTCCAGATGCTCGATTTTAGTGTTTTGTTCTTGTAGTCCGGATGCCGCTTATCGTATAATAGAGGGTAGTCTTCCACCAGATCCAGAAGAATTTCCAAACTAAAAGAGGGACCGGGTTTCGTTTCACACGACATTTTTGGCGCCTGCTGTCTGCTTCGTCTGCTTTGCGCGGGACGGCGGGAGGTGCACGGGAGAACGTTCCCCCATCAATCCCGTCCGGAAACCGAGCGATACGTCATGTCCTGTCGCTCTCTCATTGGCTGCGTCGAGGGAGAAATTGGGTCTTGAGGCGTCGTCTCCCTGCGTCGTCGTCCTCGCCGCGCGACTTTTTTCAATACAAAAATAAGCAAAAAATTCCCCCCACGACGCGCGTCTTTCCGCTGTGTGAATGCACCTTAAAGCTGGCCATGGAGAGGAGCGACAATAGTTTCGATTTCGATGTCCGAGTGGCGAAGTATTGCATATCAACACTGCATAAAAATAAAACCAACGACCGCTTGCATCGCACCGATTCGTCTTCGAGAGCGTTGAAACACGAACCATGTTCAGCTCGTCAGGGGGAGGAGGGAAGGGTATGCCCCTCCGTACCCTCCCCTACAATTTAGCGGGAAAATTTCGCTAAATTTCCCGTAGAATTCAGCAAAATTATTCCGTTAAATTTAGCGGGAAAATTTCTCAGTAAATTTAGCAGCAACATTTCCGGCCATATCTAGCGGGGAAATTTCTCCACTAAACTTAGCGGAGAATTCTTTCTACTTGTTTTCGCTAAATTTAGCGGGGAAATTTTCACGCAAAATTTAGAGGGGAAATTTAGCAAAAATTTTCGTGCTAAATTTAGCGGTGAAATGTTCTCATAATGCAACGCGCGGTTGCTTTATTTCCATAATGTGACATGCGTGGTTACCCTGACGCCTCTCATGCCGGAAACAGCTGCTCTAAAAGAATGTCAAGTCAATGTTTCCGTTTTTCATTGACCATACTAAAAACAGAAGCCATCATTACAACAAAAGGAATAGAAGTAGAAGAAAAAAATTAAGTTTTTTAATTATCCTCCCAATGCTAAAAGAAAACTATTTTCTAGATTCAGAACTACCGCTCAAGTAGGCGATATTTGGTGAAGCGGCTTCGACAAAACGGTGTTCGATGAGCCGGCATTCTATGAAACTGTGTCCAATGAAATGGCGTTGAAATGTCCAGACCCACTGCTATTACTACGAGTCGAAGGCTGACCTGCGAGATCATGTCAGAGAAACTGATGGCAGGGTATCATGTGCCAGGCACGTATCCAGTGGGGGGGGGGGCCATGGGGCCCGGGCCGCCCCCGAAATCTTTGATTTTGCTGAGACCTCCTCTCCCCCCTCCCTCTCATACAGCATTTTGTCATTTCCCGATCGTCCCTGGGGCACTGCCATTCCGGTGTCTAGTACAGACCAGGTGCAATTGGCCACTGTTACGATTCGAAGATGCATATTCCTGGACATATTCCTGGATGTGGTGTCGGGAACCCGGGGTGATGACGCGTTGCTCCATCGCGCATTGTTTCGTCATTTCTACAGTGCAGAAAAGCATTTCCTGCCATGTCAGATAAAGCCTCAGATACCCGAACACAGTTCAAAAGCGTATCAAAATGAAGTGATGTTACTCTTGAGCAGGGGTTGGCAACCCACGGCCCGCGAGGCAATTTTATGCGGCCCCAGCACAATATCAAAAAGCCCCCTCCCCTCATCTGCCGCTTTCTCACACAGACTCAAAGACCACACGGCAGTTTTTATCACTGAGGTGTTACCAAAAAAAAGTAACGAAGTACGTTGCTCGTTACTTGCAAATGAAAGGGACGCGTCACCGACCTACGTTACCTCAACATAAAAGAAATGCGTTACCGTTCACAATAAAAAGTAGCGCACATTACATTTGGGTTAGTGTTTTTAATTATGAATGAACACGGTTTAGCGTTTTGACGGTACAGGTATGAATAAGCGCCATATTTCAAGAAACATTATGTTCATGCAGTAAGTGAATATAATTAATTTATATTTTTTACAGTTTCACGTAAATACTCAAAATAAAAAAAAGCACAAAGAGAAACGCAAAAAGCAATTAAATTCATATGGTGGCGCCTAAAAACAGGAAAAAATTTAAGTGTAATTTTTTAAGCCTTGGGAAGGAGAAATAACGAGTGGCGTAACTGCGTTGCTTGTTACTTCAAATAAGTAGCGTAAGTATGTTACCCGTTACTGTTCTGAAAAAGTAGCGAGTCCGTTTCTGTGTTAGCGAAAACAGTAATGCGTTACCAGTGACGCAGTTACTTGGAACGCGTTCCCGCCGACGATGGTTTTGACCTCAAATGAGGATTGTCCGCCACCCCAAAGTTCAGAAGAGAACATCTTCACTTCCTTTTTGCCTCATCTTCAACCGCCACCGCCCCCACTCTCAACCCCCCCCCCCCATTTGCTATTTGTCGTCCGGCCCCCTCCTTGTCGACTTCGTGGCGACTCGGCCCGCCGCTGCAAAAGGTTGCCGACCCCTGCTCTAGGGCATAGCTCTATTTTTCTCCACAAAGTTCCTTTTGTGTCCCCCCTCTGTGGCCAGGTTTACGGACACGATGTCGCCGAACTGGGAAGAGTGGTCGTTTGAGCTCTAATGCTTGCAGCCCACGTTGAAGGCCCGACGAAAGATGATTAAGTCGAGAGCCATGGACTTCTCGGCATAACCACTGAAGTGGCCCTTTAGTCCTTCGATCCTGTCATCTCATCGTCCAAGCCACCGGTCGAGAGCTTGAGGAATCGGACTCAGTCCCTCCATCTTGCAGACCCTTGCTTCCTGCAGAAAGATATGTCTATGACCAGTGTGGTGGGGTCATTGCTAAAGAGATGCTTCCGCTGCTTTTTTGAGCAACCCAAATTGAGCATATTTTCTAAATTTACCGGGACTTACTCTTCCCGGCATGCTATTTACTTGTAATTGTTTTAAATTCACGAAAGTTATAAGAACGAAAATAGAGTGTGATGGCAATAACGAGGTTCTAATGTCTCCGCACCTTCCAATGGGGTGACGTCACGTGTTCTAAAATTTGCAGGTCGAGCGGGCGGTTTAGAAAATGCAGTATGTCACACATTTTTGTCGTTCTGCAGGCGTGAGCTTTTCCAGTATTCATATCAGACCGTCAAAATTATATTACCCTGTTAAGAAAATGTTGTACTGCCCAAACCGCAACAACTGTCGTTGTACGTGTTCAATGTGGCCAGCAAAACCTTGGAGTTAAAAAAATAAAAAAAAACAACTTGGTGAGGACTATGCATAGTGATGTCTTAATCTCCTACGAGTCCTATTAGAATCCAAGATAGTAATTTTTGTTTTAATTTTTTTATTTGTATATTGCTTGAGGTTTTTTGTTCTGGCCCTGTCCTTCAAATTCAGATTGTCAAAAGTATAATCATAACCAATGAAAGCTGACCTACAGTGGTAAGTAAAATATGAGACCATTGAGCCAACCAAGATGGTCCGACACACCAGCCGCTTCTCCTAACACCCCGGTGCATCGCAGAGAAGCTTGAAGTGACCAGATACAGGCCCACATACAGATTATGCGGCCCCCGGCACTACACTAGTGGGGTCAGCATGCGGACCACGAGTCGAACGGAATAGAAAAAACTATCTGCATATTATTAGAAGCTTTGAATATTCACAAACACCTTTACTTGGCACTTTAATCATTTGCTTGGTCCAAATCCCGTGAGTCACTAAACAAGTTTACGCCTGAAGTGTTGCCACTTAATTTCCCGATCGTCAGGAAATTAAGGGATATAAAAGACTTTCGAGTCGTACAACCATTCGTTGAAAACATGAGATTTCAGTCAAGTATGTATTTCCTAACGCTTTTCACTAAGTCGGGTATTTAACTTCGAAGAAAGTCTTTCTCAACCCCATTTAAACGAAACAAATATGAAAAACATTGGTCAGCTCAAACGGTGATGTGATTGGTCGCATTCAATTTGGTGCAGCTCTTCTAGCGATTAAAAATATATTTTGGAGCAGCAAAAAGAGCTTTTGGAGCATAAGTGCACACTCCATTTTCATTCACATCACTGCAAATATTATGGAAGATTCATCTGTTGGCCTGTCCAACCAAAAGGCAATGCCTACTTTGCGTTCTCACTTATCTGCAACCTATTGTTAGCACTGATTACACAGGAGGAGTGATTCCCTCAAACACAGAACTAGCTCTTCAGTTGAGTGTAGAAGCACCAGACACGGTGACAAAAAAATGACCGACGAAGGACAGCACAAATTGCCGTGAACGGTTATTTTAGGTATGGAATGCCGCTGAAATAATGTTAAATTGGAGAAGGATGCCACCGGGATATCACAGTCTATCGTATATACGAGTCAAATTTTTATTCAGAAATTGTGACACGCCTCTATCTGGAGGAGTGCTTTGCCCTTAGCACACGTATGCGCCGTGACGAAGCAAGACACGCAAAATCGCGACAACTACTCCGCGGTTGTCGCTTCACTGCAGCACACCAGTGTGCGGTGAGAAGCGCACTCAACGAAAATAACGAACCCGCCGGGGCAGACCACGAACATGAGAATTATTGCGATACTTCATAGTACCGTCAGCGTTTAATGTGAAATCGAAGAGTGTGTTATTTGAGACGACCGTCGAAAGTTTAAAAAACCCGCATATCCATATCGTAACAATCCAGCAGGGCAGCGACACCTGAACTTTTTGAGTGTCATCCAAGTTAAATAAAATTTTCGCGCAACGTTGGTGTGAATTTCTCACATTTTAGCCAAATGTAGCAGGATCTAGTCGGATAAGCCCTTTGGCGCGTATGCGCCAGCAATCCCGTCGCTGCTCGTACTAGGTTCGTGCGATTCCTAAATTTTAGGAAAGAAATTTCATAACCAACACACCCCTCTGACTCTATCACATTTGATACTATAACTCTACCACACATGTATGTATGAGGTAATTGGGAGAAAAGAAAACCCAGTTTTCCTCATATCAAAAATAAAATATGCATAGCCGAACTTTGTCTTAGCCCAGATGTAACGCTAACGGTTCAGACTAGAAGAGAAAGTTTTAGAACTTTGAGTCACCAGATTGAAAAGTTAAAAAAAGCTGTCTCGAAACTTTTCAATAAAAAGGGGGTCCATTCCCCGGTAGCAGACGCCGTTCACGAATGTCGTTCTGTCATTTGCTCGTCTAAAATTTCCGAAAGCCTCTTATAATTTTTAAATTGGGTAACGCCACGTTCCGAGACTTAGGCATCTGGTTCACAGCTAAACTGGGTGTATGACAAAATGGTCCCGGTCAGAATGGTCCCGGTCAAAATGGTCCCGGACAAAATGGTACCGGACAAAATGGTCCCAGGTGAATTTATTAATACTTTGAGCGCTCTTAATAGGACGAAATGGTTTGGTACTTTTATTTTGACACACGTTCAAGGATAATATCAGCATTTTTATTATAATCGTTTGAAACAAATTTTAAATCCCTTCTATCTTTTCCATGTAGCTATATTTCTCAAAGGTTCTTGATTTCTACCGATATATTCCACGTGTGTAATCAATATCTTTCTATCGCCAGAACATGTTTTCAAACTAGCGCTATCGAGCTTCAAAACGATATTCGGAATGAAAATCATTATCATACACTTACTACAGGTTCTTGACGTGTTTCTTTTTTTTAAATGAACCTGTCGTACCACCGTCTTCTATTTTTCAGAAACAGCATCGCTCTGTCTGAACATTGTATATTAAAGAAATCAAAAATTGATTTCGCAATTATCAGCGTATTTATTACATAGATCACTTAAGAGACAAGAAGTCGACGCTGCTGAAGCGAAGGCGTAATACGACAATGTATTCATATGACCCCTCAAAAATTGGTTCAAGGGACGGAGCTTTTGCACGTACTGTGTGCACAGAGTTACAAGCCGCTGCTAATATCCATCAAGAGTACAAAATACAAAAAAAAAAACTGCAAACAGCAAATAAATAATGCCACGCTGGGACCATTTTGTCCGGAATGGCAGTTGGGACCATTTTGTTCGGGACCATTTTGACTGGGACAATTTTGACCGGGACAATTTTGACCGGATCCCCCAGCTAAACCAGAAGCCAAAGTCAGCTCTCGTACTGAGAAAAACGCGATTTTCTTTTTTCCCTTAAACACCCAGCTATATACTGACTGTCTGTGTCGAGGTAATAACGCAGCTTCTTAATATAGCAATGCAAAAATTTTTGCACTTCGAGGGAAAAGAGCCTGGGGTTCATTCGTGACGTTCATAACCTACAAATTTTGCATAACTGTTTCTATGTAATGGCGGTCACAGAAACAATCAAGAAAAAAAATCAGCCTTTATAAATTTGAGGGGGTAAAGGGCACTCTTTTATGATGAATATGTGCCCATTCCATGATTTCATGCACTGTAATTAATTCTGTAGTTCAAGAGCACACCTACCATTCAACCTTTAATACTGAGACACAAAGTGTCTTCGTGGCAAACCCTCGATTCAGGGAACATGTATTTGATTGAGGTAAACAAATGGATGTTGAAGAGTATAAACACAACATTTTGTATTTTAATCTAGATTTTATATTACTGCCTCGTCGAAATTAAATACACTCTGCAATAGGCCCCCAGCTCATTTGACGGCATTAATACCCATCCTCTCATCAGCATGGGTAGAAAATGAAAGAACATCGAGGATTACATAACTCTAATGAGTTTGAAGTCTTATTAAAAGCACAAGAGAAGTCAGTCATTTGGTGTGCAAGCGGTACCGGCTGGATACATTCTTGGATATCCTCATATGCATCACCGAACCAGCAGCATAAGGAATCAGCACGACTTCTGTAGCTGGAGGTTTGCGTGATGCTTAAATACTTGCACAGCGCAATCACGGATAAATGCCGAATTCGCAACGACACCGAAAGTAGACAGCTGCATAACGCAAAATCTGGGGGAAAAAACCCGTTTGGAAAGAAATAAACCCTGAAAACACGTAATCCCAGTTTCCTATCCCGATAATGCAGTAAAAGTTAAGCTGTAAGATGCCTAAACCAAGCATTGGCCATGCAACCTTTACGTTAGATAGCTTAATGGGCAGTGGTCAGTGGCATAGCCAGGAATATATTTCAGGGGGGGACTGAGGTGCCTAGATGTCTATTGGGAGATGAGAAACCTTAGAACTACACGGATGAGGGCAACAAAAAACAATGACTCGGCGCTCGGCTGATGTAACTGAACGCCTCATCAGCGTTGACTAGAGTAGGTGTTCTCCGGTCGTCCAGGGCCATACACAGAAAATTTCTTTGGGGGGGTTTTCTGGAACACGGCTGGCCATCTTGAATGGCCGTTTTTTGTATTTATTTTTTTAAAAACAGAAGCATGTGATCGGCCTATAATTAACAATAGCGAGCAAATGTTTCACAAGCACCATCACAGCGGGAGTGAATTGTTTCGAAGCTTACTTTCAGCTTACGACAAAATTAATTTATTTGCCCAAACTCCGCCCCAGTAAACATGACTTGGGTGAGAGGGAACCGGGGGTAAGGGAATAAGAATAATATATACAGCCATACTTGACCCAGCTCCCTAACCGCAGCCCCGCGCATCCTCCGCAGGGTCCGGTGACACTCGGAACCCCTGCGACTATAGACACAGCTCGGAAAGAATCTTCGTCATTCTCTTTCCATCTTCTTTTCACCGCACGAAACACCCCATAGCCCCGGCAGACCCCCCCAAAGCCCCTCAGGCGTCGCACGCTCGCGGTGTTCTGGGAAGTTGGACTAACGAACAGAGAACAGATACGAGCTTCCCTCAAACGTATGTGTTTATTGCTCCAGCGAACATTTCCTCTGTGTCAGCTCTTAATGGACCACAGAGGGTGCTACGAGCCATCCCAGCCAATCCAGCTCCGAGTGTCACCTTACCCTTCATGGCGTGCTATGCGAAGCTCAAGGTCATGTGATTCTCTCTCAGCCCTCGATTGGCGAAGACGGTCTCTAGCATCCGCTACGGTCCAGTGTGCGGTGAACGGAGCGTGGTATGAGGCTGGAGAAGCGAGGTGCCCGGGGATCTTTTGCCGAGGGGGATGGCACCCAGGCACTTGGATGAGAGGGGAAAGCAGGAGGGCACTATCGGAGTGGTTCCGAAAAGACCGGTCATGGCCGGATGCGTTGCGGTTTTCGGGGCGCGGCGAAGACGCGCTGGAATTCATGCACCTCTGGTTAGCAGTAATAGTAAGGAGCGCTGCGTTGTATATACAGGCACACGTGAACCCCTAACAGCATTGCTGGAACTCCTGTAGGTCCCCCACTGGGTCTCCCGATCCAGTGACTTTAGCGAAATCGAGGCCACCCCGGGCCTCTTCCGAAATGCGCCCCATCGCTCCTCCCTTCCCAGCCGACAGTGAAAGGGGGGGGGGGGGGGGGGGAGTGGAGGGGCTCGAACCCCGAAGCCCTCCCCCTGGGTACGGCCCTGCGGTCGCCCGAGGGGTAGGAAGGCTCTCTTGTTACCACTCCGGCCTTCATGAACAGTGGAGCATGCACGGTGCACATCAGTGTTGCGGAATGGGCACCCCCATTCCATTCCAATTCCATTCCGGGGAATTAGAGTTTTCGATAATTCCATTCCTTTCAACTCCTAGGAATGGGGACACTGGGCTCATTCCCACTCCTGGAATGGCTGAATCGTTCCATTCCATTCCTCTAATTCCTGAACGTAAAAAAAGGCACTTCACAGCTAAATTGTGTTGCAGGGTTGGGCGGAAATACTCAAAGATGTATTTGGAAATACAAATACTGGGACAGATGAAAATAGTAATAAATACTGATACTCAAATATATATGTTGAAATGCATCGCGATACGTATCGGAAATACATTTTAAAAAGAGGCAAAAAGTCTTATGAAATACAAATACATTAATACATTTTAGGGAGAGTAGAAATACAAATACTGATAATGCAATACAATTTTCAAATTTCTTTGAGACGCCAACTCAGATGAGGCTTTAAGTAAGTGGAAATTTTTTATCCCAAAATTACTATCCCGCAGGCTTGGCACTTCACCTTGAAGGTGTTGTGGGCGGCGCTAGTGCCAAGTTTGGACACTTTCGGTAATTGGGCTGCGAACACTGTGCCCGCGTTTTCTGTAAAAAGCAATTGCCTCGGAGAGGACGGAGAGGAGCCTTCAGGTTCAAAAAAACGTTCCATCAAGGATTGGCCGCGGTCCCTTCCCTGTCATCCTGTCTGTCTGACTCGTGATGCGAAAAGACTTCGACCTCTAAATATATTCCACCATAAGTTCATAACATCACCACACCCCTGTCCAATAAGGGTGCCCCTGTCAACACTGATCACATGACGTCACGATGCAATAAACTAGTATTCTTGTATCTGTAGGTGTTGTCTTAAACATGAAACTTTCCCCGCACGCTGCTGTATGAAAGGACAATGCGTACTTTCGTTGTAGGTGACCTCGTTGAAGATCATGCAGGCAGTTGCATTTGGAATTATCGAGAATAGTGGACCGCCTAAAGCATCCTGGAGCACATGTCTCATCTTTTGATACGGTTGAAAAATCGATAGGGTGGCATTTCTGTTGTGACGGTCCTTCCTGCCGACCTTCCGCCTCCAACGCATGAATGGCAGACCTCAAGTTTCGCATAGCGTCATCCAAACAGAGACCTCGTGGATTGCGACCTGAGATGGCCGGCACAGGTGCCATCTCCCCGAGAAACAGCGCGCTCGAGACGAGTCGCACGCAGGTGTACGAAGTCTGGGTCGGCACAACGAGGCCAAGTCTGGCCTCCTTCCTGGTTATCGGATCACCAGAGCAGCGAGTCACGTTCACGTTGGCTGATGACGTACCCTTGAGCAGTGCAATATTACAGGCGCAGACGCATTCCGATATGTGTCCAATTTCACTGCTGCGTCAGTCATCCTACTATTTCAAGTCAACCACCGCCAGACTCGTGTTGCAGCGGACTGTGACTCGGCTACTCGCCCACAGGCCAAGCAACACTTGCTTTGATTTCCTATTTCTCAAGCCTCTAACTAACTAGAAGCGGGCATTGAATGCCAGTAAAAAAATGACTCATAAAATCCCTACGACTCAGGAAATCCCTACCTAGGGACCTGCCGTAGAAGATGCTCCGACTCAACTCCGTGCACGCTACCTGTTTCGAGTCCCGACTACGCAACATTTCTCAGAAGAGAAAAATGATTTGGAAGCTCGGAGGGAACCCTGCTCAGCATAGTAACAATGCGCCAATATCTCCTTGACTCTAATGCCGTCAGAAATAAAAAAGCAAAAAAAAAATGTGTTCGAAATTGTATTTTGTTCTACATATATTTGATACAGGAAAAAGATTCTGGTGAAAAAATGTATTGGTGAAATACGATACTGCCCAACCTTGTTGTGTTGCCGCCATAAGCAGCTGAAAGCTGACATTATCAAACGCATAGACAATTGCAAAAAAATGCTAAATGCCTCAAAAAAGCACTGATTTTACTAAGCTCACGGTGCAGGATTGCCTGGGGTGACTCATAGCGTCTGCAGCGGTCCATCGCAAGGTGAAACAAGGTATGCAGAGACTAAAGTCAAAGGAAATGAGCGGGAATCCGCTAGCTTGCTTGTAACCCTAATCCACCTGAATGTAAAAATTATAACACAGAAAATAAGCATCGGAACGAAGACCAAGTAAAAGGCGAACTTACACGTAAAAATGCAGTATAAAAAAACAAGCGTCGGAGCAAAGCGCAAGAGGAGAAGAGAGAAGTGAACCTCGCTTTGTTTTAATGCCGAAGCAAACCCAGCTTTCGCACTTCAAAGGAGTGCGCGCGAGTGAACGTGGAAGGCAGAAGGGTTGGCCTCCTGCTAGACAACGCTTCTCGAACTATAAGAAAACAATAACGGATCATCTTTCGGTGGCGCGGGAGTCAACGAGTTATCAGAGCTCTAAGAGTTATGAGTTGCCCCCCGCTCCCAGATCTCAGTCTTTGCGGAAACGTGCTTTGCAGTCGCAAAAAAAAATGCAAGATTAGAAGGACGATGAGGAGCCGTGCATGGCGGTTTCTTTCTATGCCGCACCCTCCGTTTCTTTTGCCTGGTGCTTGTTTTACACTCGTATAACACCAGTGAAGCCCGTCGCCAGCTTGTCCGTGAAAGGCGCCACCGCCACCGCTCCCCCCTGTGCTCTTTGCTTTCACGCTTGCTTTTTGCATTCATTTTATTTCTGAACAACTGACTCGCCCCCCCCCCCCCCCCCCCCCTCCACTCCAAGAAAAAAAAATACATAGAAGTAAATAAATAATAATAAATAAATAAAAAAATATAAATAACCGGGCCCATTCCATTCCGGGCAAAAGGCATATAATTCCATTCCCATTCCATTCACCTCAACGTTGCCACCATCCCATTCCCATCCATTCGTGGTCGCGAAAATGCGGAACGATTCCGGAATCATTCCAACTCCGGAGTGGCAACTCCGCAACACTGGTGCAGATGCCCAACACAAAAGTCGAAGTGAGTCAAGCTCGCATTCCCTGTCGACTGCTTTAGGGAGAGATCCGGCACTAACAATTAGATGCCACTTCGTTTATTGTTAGTATTTTTACGTTACACAGGGCACCACTTTCTATTGAAGATGACAAAACGTGACGACGTGGACATGTCCACAAGCCTTGTGTTGGGGAAACACCTAAGTGTGGGGACGACAAACGGGTCAAAGCACTCCCTACAGTTCAATCTCCTTGCCAATAACTTGGGGTGGGTCGTCAAAATGCATGAGCATGTTATGGGGTCGGCTGAATTTTAGGGGAGGGGGGATTGCCCTTATTTGCCCTGCTCCTAGCTAAGAGCACATGGCCTACCACTGCAAGTGTGATGCACAATGACACACAATAGGGCATATCTTAGAATTTGCCGACTATGGTACATCGCCATTTCTAAAAACAATGTACCCTATCAATTGATTTTGATAGGGTACAAATGGTTCTTTGAACGTCACTGCGAAGGCTGAAACAACCCAGGCGACTTCCTGAGTCGCAGACGTCTCATTCCTCAGTGTCAGTCCTCCGATTTTGGTAGAAGTGGGTGGTGATTACGCACCATTCTACACCCAGCATATATACTTGGCGGCGGGCAAGCAGGCGCACTTAACGGCAAGCTAGCAGGCGCACCTATAAGGGTCTTAACCTTTCTGCCTAGCCTTGCATGCTGCAGAGTGGGTATCGCAATCTGTGCAAATAAAAATGATAATTATTGTATTAAAAACTACAGTCTGCTTTGGTACGCAAGGGGCCTTCTAAGGAAGCTGCTAGACATGCAGTGGTGAAACTGGTAAGTGGCGATTTGGAGCAGCTCTTGTAGAAGGAAACAACAGGTTTTGGAGCATAGATTTCTACTCTTGGAGCAGACAAGTTTGAGCTTTCATGTCAGAAACTTTTATGCAATCTCTTTGAAAGTTAGCCTGTGGAAAAAAAAAGCAGTTGTTGGAGTGTTGGGAGACTATTTGAAGTGTCATACCAATAACAGGGGGCCTGCCCACTGCACAAATATTTATTTATTGAACATTCATACGCGGAAAATTTTACAGATGTCTCAATTAACCTACTAGGAGTACCGATGACGTCTTCAGTCTGTGTTTGACATCAAAAGACGTTTTTGGTTACTTTGGAGGGTTTGTGTCACGGTGACGTAATCGTTATAAGTTCTACATGAAACGGACACTTTTGTGTTGAATGTGTCTCGAAGCAAATTCAAAGTGTATAGCCGTTTTGGACGAATATGTTCCAATCGAATATTGAATAGTTGCTGTACCTTTCTCCATGCCTTTCACTACTGTTACACCACGCTTAAATGAAGATTCAATTGAACTCGCAAAGGTTGTTCCCAAGCTTCTAATTGCCCACTTAAAGGGAAACTGAAGCGGTTTTGTATTTAAGAAGAAACACTTCAATGGCCTTCGTTCGGCCTCCAGGATCACGAATATCGAGATTATTTTTCAACTCGGTGCACGGAGGCTGCATAAATTAATTTTTTAAAGTACCGCCGAAGCCCCTCCTTTCTGAGGCGTGACGTCACACTAGGAGTTTTCGGAATCTCTGCTCTCGCGCATCTTCAGCGCCTGTCAAAGCTATGCACGCGCATTCTTGCTATTTTCAGAAAGGTCAGAAAGAGACGTCACGGCTGGGGTCAGTGCGGAAAAATATACCTGCCAAGCTTGCAATTGCACGCGCTGTCCACACGTGCGGCACGCGCTTGGCGGCCCAAAGATCCTAGTATGACGTCACGAATAGTCGGAGGTTTTCCGCGTTTCCCCGCGTTTAGTTACATGTTCGGGGAAAATGAATGTGATATTCAGATTCACGGGATAAAAATACGCCAGAATTCACCTCTAACACGTTTTTTTCAAGAAGTGTTTCAGCTTCCCTTTAAGAGCTTTGTTAAAATTAATCTACGGTAACTATATTTGTAGACTGTGGCCTCAGAAAGGCCAATACCTATATTGTGATGGCAATTAAACGACAGATTTGAGATACAATTAAACCTATAAAGGAGCCCAACCATACCTAATTGAGGGAATTTATAAATATTCTTGATATATGCAAATATTTCCTTCAATTCTGAATTGAAAAGAAAAAAAAACAAGCACAAGTAACATCGCTGCTTAACATATACCCTTGCTTAATAACCAATTAAATTTTTAAGATTTTACTGTAATGTAAATATCAACAATCACAATGTTTCCCCTTTTTTTCTAATACACAAGGCGCGCGCGTGCACCATACCGCTTTGAAGATGTGTTTGTCGCCTAAGCGCGCGGCTGCACTGCGGCAAAGTAAGTCGCAAGATCGTGGTGTTGGCTTCGCGGGTATTGCTTCTCTGCACGGCACCAGTGCTTGAGAAGAGCACTCAAGGGGGCTAACCCGCACTAATCAACACTTCGAAAAGTATGAACATCACAGTTAAGTTTGAAGCGAATATCAAATAGCATATTATTTGAAACTACTATTTGAATATTCACGCAACCCTACTCTTCAAACATTGTGATGAAACAAAAAACAAAAATTTACTTTATATATAGTAGCATTGCCAACAATGCCAAGCGCCGGACACTTTCCATTTCCTTTTCAAGAACAGCTCCCTTTTCACGTAGACTTGACGCCAATTGTGCACAAATACAGCCTTTGTAGCAGCATGAAGCAGGTTATTCTGGCGCAGCAGTTCCACCACTGGGTCACACGCCTAAGCACATCGGTAACATCTGCACAAGCTGGGCTTCGAGATGCTTTCTCCGCGAGTACCGAGGAAGGGGAGAGGAAGAAGCCTCGAAGCATTTTTGCCCTTTTAAAAATATCTTGACTAGCCCAGGGGGCAGCCGGGTTAATTTCTTCTGTATGTATTTCTGACTACGAACCCGATCTGGTTGGAGAAAACTGTGCCGTAAGACGGAACTTTAAAAACTCTTAACTACTTATGAAATGGGCCCCTAAATCCAAACAATTCTCAAACAACGTTATCACAGTCAATTACTTTTGAGCAGCACATTCATCACACTGCATTTCATTGGGCACTCTCTTCAAGAACCAGTGAACTTCAGGATTCATAGGTTGATTTCCGATAAACAAGTGACAGCTTTGTTTCCATTCACCGATGATTTTGTTTTTAGTGATCTCAAGTGGGGTAAACATTCCAAGAGTTGCTATGTTTCAGAAAGTGAGGTAGTGCCATAGAAGATAGAAAAGGTTGTATTGAGCAAGAACTCTGCTCTGACAGATGAAAGATACCTTTTATTGTTACAAGCGGCACAATACTTAATGACTATGAGCCTCAAACAGCCCAGTGTCAACAGCCTATACCACAATAAAATTGAATAACCACAAAATGTCTCGACTAAACAAAATCGAGGTGAAAGCTGAATGAAAAAAAGTTACCGTTCACATCAAAACAAACACTGCTTATTCAAGCATAACAATAAAATACATCTGGACTACTTATTATCTAAATTAGGTCTGGGCTACAAAATTTAATGGCGCTACAATACAAATTAAAGCTGAAATAAAACACACACAAAAAAAGAATCTAAGCAGGCCCAACTAAGGCCTGTTGACGAGCGACAATCTAAATTAAAGCTGAACGAAACAAACTAAAAGTACTCACTCAGAAAGATTTTTCAAGCAGGCCCTCGACTAGCTGTAAAAAATAATTAATAGGTACTAAAAAAGGAGCACAAATAATTCAAATTAAAGAACAAACTAAACTCTTAAAGTAACCTTTTAAATATATACACAGCATTATTACACTCAAGGAAAGTATACCAATCATGATCCTTTTTAGTTGCAAAGACCTTTTGGCAAAGCTAAACAAGTCAGGACTCGCTTAATCCTAATAAGGGTATAGCAAAGATGAAGATAGAAATTATGGCTCTATCTCCAAGAACATGTGGAGTGTATCGCTTTGAATAAACCCGTCCGTTTCAAGCTTCCCTGCTGACGTCAGCTCGTTTGCGTATCCGTCATTTGTTTCTCCTTTGGGCCTCAGAAAGCATTCCTGCATATCATCGTCACAGCTAACAGGATTTACCTTGTATGATATCACATTTGATTGGTCCTTAGGGTGAATGATACCAAGCGTGTACACCTTGCGGAAGGGCCACTCCAGCTGCAGATCATGATCCCCAGGGTGTATCTCCATGAGGCAGCCAAAGGAGACCTCATCATCCTCTCGTTCGAGCTCAACAGATAGGGAAACACTGTAACCATACACGTTGCTCTTGGGACCATCCAACAACAGCGAACCCGCTCTCAAGAGCTTCCTTCTTCAGGTCTGCCCAGCCCTCAATGTACCAGTGGACCCTCTTAGGCTTAGAAAGGCTGAGTAGACTGAGCTCCTTGCTCACATGCTTTTTGTAGTCTGCCAATGCTGCCTGGAGAGCAATTTGCATTGCTTCGGGAGCCTGGGTAGTGCAGACAGTGCTGAGGTCCCTTAGCTGCTCAGCAACCCTAGAAGCTTCAGTCTCCCATTGGACCTTGCATTTTTCACCTTCGACTTTAACGTCTTCACTGCACCGGTTCAGGCTGGTCTGCAGTGACACCAGATCTTCAGAGATCCTCTCAATGGCTCTCTTCATTTCGAGACAAGCTCTGCTGATGTCCTTCAGATCTTCTGTGGCAGGGCTGTTGGAAGGCCCACATTTTGCCTCGTGAATGCTGCAACCATTTTTGAAGTGCTCCAAAATGTCACACTGCAACACAGACGAGCGGCAGAGGCAGCAAGGCACGACGCTCAAGCCGCACTCCTTGTAGTGGTCCAAGACGCTGGCTGTAGTGCCGATGAAACTGCAGCCACTAGATGCGTTCCAACAGACAACCTTAAAAAAATAAGTAAAATGAGTATGGTTACCGTTGTATTTTTAAATCGGTTTGGTCTCGGTTTTTTGCAGTTTCAGTTTCTATATTTCGGTTACAAGTTAAACGCTAAAAATGGACGTTAAAATGTTGCTGGGTACCAAGAATGATGTTACCCTAACTTCAGCCACGTTTCTTCTATTCAAAGGGACAATGAAGGGAATTTCGGACATCTTTTTGGCGATTGAACTTGGTTCCAGGCATGTCTCAGGCCACGTTGCCCGAATTTCAGCCGAAACCAGCGCTTGTGTGCCGCGCAAATCAATTAAACAGTCGCGGTAATAATCGTACCGGGATCGACTGGGGCGACGCCCCGAGAGTTGCGGGAGAAGCCAGGAGAAGCGGAGCTCACGTGACCGATGCGGGGCCAAGAAGCGCGACGTCACAAGACGCGTCAGCGATTGGTCGAAACGAGAAACGTGCCCTCGGGTCACGTTTGGTTCGCGATTTTTTAGGAATACTACTCTAATTTCCGCTTGAACCATGAAATAATCGGACATGATATAAACCGTAACAAAGCACAAATGTTTTTTTCTTGCTACGGGTGCGAGGGCAAATTGATAAATAAAAAAGACACGGTCCGAAGACAAAGTTGTGTAGAGTAGATGGTGTTCTCACGGTCGAGAAGACTAATTCGTTGGGCGCTTTTTCAGTTGGTGCTACGTTTCTTGACGCGAAACGTCGCATAGCAATATAACTCTAGAGAAAAGGTCCCATTTCCAGGTCTGGCTGCCGCAAGCGCGGAGCACAGCAGACCTCGGTCCAAACATGTTACATGCAACGAAGCTCGCTACCGACGACTCCGGAAAGGAGTTACCATGCGAAGTTTGTCGACGCATTCGATTCACGACTCAACAATCCCGATACGGTGAAGGTATTCACGTCTTCGAAGTATTTTTAAGATGTACGCCGGCGTCAAGCTAAACAACAGGCTTCGGGGTGGCGCAGGGCGGCGGAATACGAAGGCAAGCAGATTCCCGGTCGACAGAGGAGTTAAGCAACGTAGGTATATTGGTTTTAAGCACGAATAGCCGATTTAGTTACACGTTAAATTCATGTTTATATGCTGGAGTTTCAGTTTCGGATACATTGACGTGCATTCGATGGCAACATGCTTCTTTTTCGTGTTCTGCGCCTTTCGCCTTCACGGGAGGTGTCAGCGCACGGGATGCCATCTCCTCACCACTTACCCCTGATCCGCGGAGACGGGGACGCGGATCGCTGTCGCTTTCCCCTCGTCCGTCCTTCGGCATGCGGGCCGCCCGTTGCCGGCTGGCTGGGCGATCTCCGTCGGGGGCCGCCACACACATACTCCCGTTCCATTGCTGTTCGGTCACTGAACGGAAGCTCGAACTCGCTCGCGAGAGCGCCATTGCCGCCCATGTTGACAGCTTCGGCAAAACGACCGCGCCAACCGCGCCACCGCGCTGCTATAATCCATCGCGGTAACCAGAGTCTCGGTCTCCTAAATACTACCGATACCGACTATTCACACTTGACGTCACTCCCTATGTCACCTCCGTTTTCGGAGGCCCAGAAACGAGAATGGAGATTGTTCAGTTTCGGTTTCTTTACTTCTTTCGTAGGCACAGAAATATGCGTCACAAATGTCTACAAAAAATTGGGCAGCATACTATGTTCCCAAGAAGCATAAAAACACCATTTAAAAAAATTAAATAAAACCGTCTTCATTGTCCCTTTAAGGCTGGATACTTAATAGTAAAATTTCGGCCCGAATTGAATTCAATGTGAATAGCTGCCAAATAGCTGCCCAAAAATTAAATGTTGAATAATACAAAATATTTTATAGGGAATGCACAGAACACAGGAGTGCACGTCTCGCATGGAGACTTCCACCCACAGCCCCCGACCAGAAGTGCGCCCGACATGCCACCACCTCGGCGTGACGCAACCGAGTTCAGTTTGTGTATAGACCAAAATTTCTTTTTTCTTTTATGGCAGAACCTTTTAATATTGGAGGCCAACCTACAATCAAGACCAAAGAAGGTCGACCTGCAATAGTATGAAGCATCATTTCCGCGCCTAACATACTTAAAGTGCTTTATATCGCATTAACCCAGGCACTCCCCCATGCAGCCGCTGCTCCTAGCACTCCGGTGCAAAGCGGGGAAGCTCAATGCATGCACGCAGGTGAGAAGCGGTGAAGGCTGACGCAAGCAGAGCAAGAGCCGGTACACCGTAGCCTATGGCATGAAGGCATGTTGCAAGCATGATATTCAAGTGATCTCATCGCAAGTAAAAGAAACTAATTCTGCCTTATCACAGTAACCGCCATTCCACTATTCCAAACGATCAATTGAAATCTGTATACTTCGCTCCACTTCAAAAGGGTCATGAAAAGAAAACGTATATATCTACCGGATTTTAACTTTTTTTTTATATTTGTAAGACCACAAAGGCATTGATTCCGAAGTATTACGTTGAAATGTGAAAGCCGATATTTCCAAATATTTATTCCCATAAATTAAGTATGAAAATTCCACCATTTTTACATTCAATGGTGTTGTAGGAATGTGGAGCTCATGAACAAAACATGTTGAAAGTGTGCACCACAGAAGCAATGCCAAAATTATTAAAACTATACTTCCTAAAAAAAAAAAACAACTTTTGTGATGGCAATTTTCATAAGAGACCGCTTAACCACACTACAGAATGGCGCGCCGACGTAGCTGCGCGTTGCAAACGGAAGCTCCGATGTTGAGAAAAGATTCTCTCAATCATGATATGACTGACGACCGGAGTGGTTGACGCAGACTGGTGAAGGCTGACACAATCGGCGACAGTGCCACGGAAGGGAGGCATGTGATTGAGACGAAAATCAAGTGATCTCATTAGGAGTATGAGACCCTGATTCTGCCTTATCCCAGCAGTCGCCATGCCACCATATTACAGAATTTTCTCTCGACTAGCTTTACGACATCGCTCACATCACCGCCTGGAAGTGCAGACGACGACGTGAGCAGCGCGATAGATGAGCGAATTTTACTTAGGATGAGTAGACTCGTGAAATACATATTTTTATCATTTTCTTTGTCTTCTACTTCTTTCCACGTTAGTGCCAAGGTATATTAAATTACTTTTTGGTTCGCTAAGCTCATCCTGGCGCACGTTCAGCGCAATTTTGAGCGAAAATTGCATTTCGGAGCGACATGTCGCAGAGTTGCGTTTGCGGCACAACTTGGCGCAAATGGCGCGGCACTTCCATCAATGGGTTAGGGCAACTCACTTTACGGTTCAAAATGTACTCGGCAGATAACTCCAGCTTCTCGAGGTCTTTTTCGCAAAACGGTTCCTGGTCGACGGGGCATGCGCTTCCTTTGTTGACGCACTGAGCGTGGCACTTAGTGCACAGCGTGTGGGCACAGGGAAGCCTGACTGCTTTCTTGTACACCACGCCGCACAAGGCACATGCTCTTTGTGCAATGACGGGCTCTTGGAACAGCATGGGTCTCCAGTCAAGGGCGTCGGAGAACTCTGCCACCCGGAAGGATGACATGTCCAGTTTGGCACAGTCACCCATTTCGTGGATGGCAGGCATGGAACGCTGCAAAATTAGAGAGAATTGATTGGATGACCATGGATCATTGTTCGATACACATTTTAGAGCCCAAGCCAAAATGATGTTCTAGGTCAGTGATTCTGACCCTCAACAAAAAAACTTTTTTTTTTTTTTTATTTGGCACGTTTTTTGTAGTTCAGTCCGGCCTACGACTACGACAGCAATAAAAGGCACCTGTCTATGACAGCGACAGCAATAAAAGGCACCTGTTTCATGCTCCAGACGTGTTAACTTACTTACGTACCCCCCCCCCCACCTCCCCCCCCCCCCCCCCCCCCCCCCCCAGCTGGAAGGGGTCCCCCATCACTGCCAGCGGTCCGCGAGGGGTCCCCGGCACATCCATGGCTGAGAACCACTGTTCTAGGTGATATCTATCGAGCTTGTTCAGGGGACGAATGTTGAATTCTTCTGTTTTCCTTATTTTTTAAACGTCAGATTGTTTCCTTTTAGATATTTTACAGCTTCACCTAACGCCTCGCCTGCCCCTGCCCCCCCCCCCCTTTGGAGGCTGGAAGGGAAACTTAAGAGTTTGCTCTAATACTTCCATTACTCAAGCAAGGCTCATGAAGTTAAATAGATTGGTTATCAATATAAGCATCAATTTTTCTTTTTGTTATTTGCATATGTACCTATCTTTTTACAAGATCTACTTGTTACATATTTCTAGCAGAAAAAAATAAGTGAATAAGACACAGACGGGCACATATTCTTTCATTTACAGAATTTGATAGGCGGATAGCTTCCACATTCCGGCTTGTCTGATACTAAAATAGACCTTTCATAGAAAAAATGCTTCAGACAGAATTTTTTTGTCATATGTGAACTAAAACTGACTTTCCAGCACCTCATATATATTAAAAAAAAATCACAAAATATAAGCAATCGGCTCTTATTCTATTCAAGCGCAAAGCATAAACAGAACTGTGCAAAACATTAGATTAGAGTAGACTGCATAGTTGATGAAGGAAGCTAACGTAGCGATTTTTGAAAAATCGCTTCCGCAAAAAAAAGAGCTGGAAAAATTAAGAATGCTAAGTCCTGCTTAGTTGGCAACGTAGGCACATTATCATCATCATCATCATACTGTTCCTCATATTGCATGTTTTCATTTCTTTTGGTGAATAAAAAGAGCATTCCAATTTGGAATGTGAACTGAGTTGGATGATGCATTCCTTCTTGCGGTGTCACGGAGGACACCACAAACGTAACACCTCTTGAAACTGAAAAATTTGCTGTATTATGAGTGGATAAGTTGCGGGAAAAGTCTTACAGTTAATTCCACTGGTAGATCCGGAGCGCTTTCCAAAATCTGAGAGGGAGGCAAAATTCTGCTCTGTGGGACCCGCTCCAAATCGAAAAAGTGGAACATAGACTAGCATTTTTGGAGCGACCATCCCGAGAAGTTCGGCTGTTTGAAATGGACGCTGCTCGAACTTGAAAAGCCGACCAATGCCTCAGCCGACTGAGCTTTCAGACGACCACTCGCAACTGTCACTGTTTAGCTAGAGAAATAACACGCGACACGATCACTAATGGTGGAGTTCAGATTGCTGGTAAGACTTTAATGAACGCAAAGAGGTAACAAACCACCACGTGCACAGTCGTTGCCCAATCTGTTCTTGCTTTATTGCACGAGAAAATGCCGGTGGTGTGCAGCGTGAAAAGATTAATTCATTTCATCTCTGTTAGCGGAACTTGAGGTACTCTGGGTGGCTCGCAAGGCTAGGCAGATAGGCGGGGGCCCGTACGCGTGAGCGTCTGCTAGCCAGCCGCCAATCATTGGCTGCAAAATGAACCGGACTAACCTTGCGTCTGCCTCCTTCGGATTTTCTGTAATTCTTTTTCTCGTTCTTCCCGTCACTGTTGCATTGTCATTATTTACACCCAGTTGTTCCACCTCCCCGTCCAGTCCCGGCCACCAAAACAACGACCGTGCATTTCTCTTCATGGCTGACACCCCCTGGTGGGATTCGTGCAGCAGCTTCAGGATGTCCGTCCGGGCCCGTGTGGGAATCACGAGGCGCCGGCCCCAGTAAAGTAACCCATGGCACGTAGACAGCTCGAGCTTCCGGGAAAAATAAGGCTGTACCTCTGTCTGGTTCTTCCGAAGACTAGCAGGCCAGCCGTTCTGCACGTACTTGATGACCTGCAACAACGTATCGTCTGTTTTCATCAAGTCTTCTAGCCGCTGCGCGGACATGAATGCTTCGTCTACGCGGTGCAACGTCAGCACGAATTCCGGGAGGTCCTCTTCCACTGGTGGTCCTTGCCGTGAAAGTGGCAATCGACTCAGCGCGTCAGCGTTTCAGTTTTGTTTTCCCGGTCGAAATTCTATTTTGTACCGAAAATCGCTGAGTAGCAGAGCCCATCTTTAACCCGAGCTTGTTCTGGACGGCCCCCGGTGACCAGGAGCCACCGAGCGAGCAAGACGTGCCAGCCCCCGACGGTCAAGACCAACCAGCCTTACGACGTTCAACGCGGACACGGAAACCGATCGATCGTTTGCAATATTAAGAGAAGAAATGTTGCATTGTCATTATTTACACCCTGTCTATTCGCTGTTATCAAGCCGATAGCAGTTTTCCTGTTGACGTCACCAGTCGTGGCGTTTTCTATATATCTGTGTTCAAAGCAATAAAAGGGGGCGTTTCCCACACTGGCCACCACAGGAGCGTGTCAAAATCGCGTCTGGCCTGGGCCGAACGGCGGATGGCAGCTAAGACGTAACAGTCACAATCACAGATGCCAGCGCTTACGATTTGCCACGCTCCAGTTCCGGCCTTGTATCCCTAATCTATGCGAGATAGAAGCGTTCGAGCCTTCACAATCCCGTGTAAACAACCGATGCATCCGAACAGATCCAACTCGACAACCCGGCCAATCCGGCGACCTCGCCAACCTCACCGCGCATGCGCACCGCCGATTCAAAATGACGTGGCGCGCTTCTGTCAAATTCCGCCAAGCTCCCTGACATTTCACGAATCAAGTTTGGCGGGGTTGGAGGTGCACCACGGAGCGGGCGGTACCAGAAATCTACGAGTGGAAGATGACTAACTGGAGCCGAATCTGCCAGCGAAATATGCTCGCTCCAAAAGGGGAGCTTTTGGAACGCTCGAAATCTACGAGCGGAATTCACAAATTATTTCAGGGATTCAAGCACTCCAGAAGCACCCTTTTTTGGATCGAGCATCTTCTGCTGGCAGATCCGGCTCAAGTTGGTCATCTTCCGCTCGCAGATTTGTGGCAGTGCCCGCCCCGTGGAGCGACTCCAACCCCACCAAACTTGGTCCGTGGTATTTCAGGGAGCTCGGCTGAAGTTGACAGAAGTGCCCTACGTCATTTCCTTTAACATGGCAGTGCGCAAAGGTGACGACGTGGCCGGACCGGCTGCGCCGTCGAGTTGGATGTGTTCGAATCAGTTCGGATGCGTCAATTGTTTTTGTGGGATTGCGACGGCTCGAGCGCTTCTACCTCGCACAAATCAGGGATGCAAAGCCAGAACTGGAGCGTGGAAAATCGTTAGTGCTGACATCTGTGATCATGAGAGGAAGAACGAGAAAAAGGACGACGACAGAAAATTTGAAGGAAGCAGACGCAAGGTTAGGCCTGTACATTTTGCCGCCACCGATTGTTTACGTTTTTACACTGCATGCTGCCGTCCTTTTCTCGTGAAATAAAGCAAGAACAGATTAGGCAACAACCATACAAGTGATGGTTTGTTACCTCTTTGTGTTTATTGAAGTCTTACCAGCAATCTGAACTCCACCGATGGCGATCGGTGTGCGTGCCTTGTCGCTTTGAGGCGGTCGAAAGGTATGCGACGGTGGCGAACGCGGATGTCCTGCTTGTTATTTGTGCAGGGTCTCTAGCAAATTATTCTTTTGAAATTCCCTGACTTTTCCAGGTTTTCCCTGACAATTTCAGGTTAAATTCTCCGACCACTCACAGCTAGTGTTACCTTCTCACAAAGCTTGTGTTAAGGTAAGGGCTCCTACATTGCGATTTCGGGTTTACTACGGTTTAGAAAATGCCATTTCATCGAAGCACGTTTTAGAGAATGGGCACGTTTTATCGAAGCACGGTTTAGAGAAAGCAGAGCCTCAGTTTAGAGACCGTTTATCGAAAAGGGGACGCTCTTTTTAAAAAAAAAGGCTTTCCTACTTCTCGCGTGTACCAGTGGTGCGCGTGTTAAGCCATGCCCCCCGCTGCGCTGCGCTGCGTAATGAGCCGTCTGCGGCGGCTCATTACAAAAATGTTAACTCGCCTGATTTACCCGTACACGCCGCTTCGCGGCGGCCGAATTCGCTAAAAGGAGGCTCTTCGCCATTTTCTCTAAACTGGGTTCTCTATAAAGGCATTCGATAAACCGGGGTCGGTAAAACGGCGTTCAATGTCGCCGAGACAATTTCTTGTCTCGGCGACATTAGGCCTAGGTAGACGTCGGCTAGTGGAGTTTTTCTTTCACTTTTCGAACCAGGTATCGTGTTCTCAAACGTTGTACCCAACCGCTAGCATCACATTCTCACGGAGTTCCAGCTTTCTGCGACGCGCACTTCATTTACGCAACGAAAAAGACGCTTCTCTTTTGTTATGAACACCCGTACACGCCATCCGTACTGTCAACCCATTGTCCTCTGGCGTCGTGTGTCCGCCTGGTTAGTATACGAAACCCCTCGTACTGCAGATTGTGTAGGGCCAAAAGCTGAAGTTGCTATCACGACGTGAACGTGTGGGAGATCAGGCTTACCAATCTGCGAAGCTCGCTCTTTATGCAGTGAAGGTGGCGAAGATTCTTACACGAAGACGTCAACAATCCCCACGTGCGTCCTTTCCATCCACCCCTTGGCTAGCTGTCATGACTCATGACTGTTATCAGAAACTTTGCAAAACGCGCTTCGAGAATCGGCACCGACTTCGGCTTGCGGATTGGCTTGAAAGAAGCCAGGCTCTGATTTTCCCAGAATTCTTACAGAAGAAAAAATAAGAAAGAAAACAGAAATCACGATTTTTCATTCTTATTTTTACACTTATTTACCGAAAGCTTCGTATTCTTGCGCAAAGTTTTAATCTAGCAGAACATCAGCTTTAGAGAATTCAACGATGTAAGACAATCCAATCCAGTTATTTCATTCAGCCCAGCACTGTAACCGGAGGCTAACAAAATATGACAAGCTTCGCGAAAAGAACGTCGCTACTATGAACCAGAGGCAGAGCTATGCACGACACCGACCACACCATCCATACCTCGCTACAATGGACCTTTTTCACATACCGACGGCACCACGCGGTGGCTGCACGAACGAAAAATCGAGGAAGTGACCTACCTGCGCTACCAATTGATAATGGGAGCTACGCTACCAGTTTCTTCGCTCTCCGAGCAGCGGCGCGTGCCCAACGCGACTCTAAAGAGGGGGATCTGTGGCTTCCACCCAAACGTCATGTTTTTCTTTCCGTCCACTTTCTTTTGTTGTGTAACACAATTATATATATGTTGCAATTACGTGTTCTACTCGCTGATCCACAGCCCCCTTCTGAATTTCCTCGATTTCTAGTGCCGACTTCCGCCGCTTGGCATAGAGTGCTCGCGCGTGCGCAGAACGCTTCTCGGAAAAGGTCCATTTGGCCATGTAGAGGAGCGACAATAGTTTCGAGTTCGATTGTCCGAGTGGCGAAGTATTGCATGTCAACACTACATGAAAAGAAAGCCAGCGACCGCTTGCATCGCACCCATTCATCTTTGAGAGCGTTGAAACACGGACCATGTACCCTTGAAGGAACGTACAGTCGGGGACAAAAGTCCCCAGGACGTACACATCGCGACACTGTTAGCGCGAACACGACATCGGCGCTTTTTCGCATTTTATTAGGAATGAGTATTAATGGGCACACAATTTTACCCTTTATATTCAAGCCCCAAAAGAGCTCTTTCTATATCAATAATATCTTTGATGACAACCTTTCGGTTCTAAGAGAAAAACACAGAAAACTGGCGATCGCTTGTTCGCGCTAACACTGTCGCGCTCTGTACGAGCTGCGGCTGAAACGCATTGCTCTGCCATCTGCCGGCAGTTCGCCTGGTTTCGAGGTCACAAAAAAGCGCATGCGCGTCCTACTCTGTCTGCAAACATGTGTGTTTTCCCGCTCTTCTGTGGCACAGCGCCTAACTTGGAATCGGGCACGTGGTACCGCCTCGGAGATAGCGCTGGCGGCTGACGAGCGTCTGCTACACATTTCGAAACTCGAGATACCGCCTGGGGCATTGCGCCGCATTTTGCCGTGTCAGCGCACCTTGCTTTATAACCAGTTGAGTTTATCGCTCAGTTGAGCTGCCGTGACTTCTTGCTTTATAGTTGCCGTGTCAGTAAGCGCTATCTCTGAGGCGGTACCACGCGCCCGATTCCGAGTCAGGCGTTGCGCCGCAGAAGAGCGGGAAAGCGCACATGTTGGCAGGCATAGTAGGACGCGCATGCGCTTTTCTGTGATCTCGAAACCAGGCGACCCACCGGCAGATGGCAGAGCAATGCGTTTAAGTCGCAGCTCGCGTGTCCTGGAGACTTTTGTCCCCGACTGTACTTTAGTCACTGCACCCGATGATCGCAGGTAAAAAAGTGAAAGGCATTTACAATTCTTTGTAATGCCGAATAAGAGCGCAGCTCGTGAGGCGGAGGAGGGGAGGGTATGCCTTTCCGTACGCTCCCCTCCTCCTCTCATGCTCCCCTCCCATCTAGCGGAAAATTTTGCTAAATTTCCCGTAGAATTCCGCAAAATTTTTTCGTTAAGTTTAGCGGGAAAATTTCCTGCTAAATTTAGCGGCAACATTTCCCGCTAAATTTAGCGGTAACATTTCCGCTAAATCTAGCGGGGAAATTTCTCCACTAAGCATAGCAAGAAAATTTTGCCGCTAAATTTAGCGGAGAATGTTTTCCGCTAAATTTAGCAGGGTAATTTTTCCGCTAAATTTTGCGGGGAAATTTTCCCGCAAAATTTAGAGGGGAAATGTTACCGCTAAATTTAGCAGGGAAATTTAGCAAAACTTTTCCCCCTAAACTTAGCGGGGAAATGTTCTAATGCAACGTGCAGTTACGCTCGGTTGCTTTATTTCCATAATGCAACGCGCGCGGTTACCCCGACGCCACTCAAGCCGGAAATGGGCGCTCTAAGAGAATGCCAAGTCAATGTTCCGTTTTTTGTTGGCCACACTAAACACAGAAGCTATCATAACAACATAAAGAATAGAAGTAGAAGAAAAAAAATTAAGTTTATTAATTATCTTCCCAATGCTAAAAGAAAACTATTCTCTAGTTTCAGAACTACTGCTCAACTAGGCAGTGTTCAGTGGAACGGCTTTGACGAAATGGCGTTCTATGAGACGGCATTCAATGAAACTGTGTTCGATGAAATGGCGTTGAAATGTGCAGACCCACTGCTATCACTACGAGTCGAAGGCTGACCTGCTAGATCATGTCAGAGTAACTGATGGCAGGGTATCATGTGGTATATGAGCCTAAGTGGGGGTGGGTCGAGGCAGGTGCAGGAGCTTGGGAACGAGCTAGCGTGGAGAATCATATTTAAAACCCGAGACTGTGGCGAGAGAAAAAAAAGAAAACTTGGAAGTTGAAGAAAAAAAGCACAGAAGACATTGAGACGTATTCCTTTCTGCCACTTTCTTCGACTTCAAAGTTTCCCATTTTTTACAGGGAAGCTGCTGTACGCTAGGGCCTGGGAAAGAATGCGTCCTCACATGTCGACAAAAAACTCCCCATTGATCGTAACAAGTATGAATAAATAAAAATAAAAAGAGAGGGCCGCCAGCGTGAGTCAGCCTTCCTTGGCATTATTAGATAGTGAGGTCCTGATCCCTTGTTATCATTTCCAGGCATCGTCCTCGAGGTCGTCCTAGAAGTCGTCCTTGAGGTCGTCCTCTAGGTGTTGTCCTCGAGGTCCTCCTAGAAGTCGTCCTTGAGGCCGTCGTCCTCGAGGTCATCGTAGAAGTCGTCCTAGACGTCATCCTCTAGGCATCGTCTTGGAGGTCGCCCTAGAAGTCGTCGTACACGTCGTGCTCTAAGCATCGTCCTAGATGTCGTAAAAATAACAGCTTAGCTGGTCCTCCATCTTCGCGTGAAGTGGAACGGCTCGACAATTTTTTCCTAACCACAGTCTCAGGTTTTAGACGTCACAATTAACTATCACCAGCTCGCCTGCACACTCACTATCTTTCATCAAGCGTGGAAAGCAAAGTTGGACGAGCATACAAGGGAGTGCAACGACAGAGTGTCTGCATACCATGTACTCTGGCGGACGCGTGGGGATACCTACAAAGTTTTTACCGGCAACACTGGCAGAGGCCGAATCTTGCCGAACCCAAAACAACCTAGGCCGATTTGGCCCGAGGTTTCCACCTACCCCTACGTCACTTGCTTCCACGGTCAGTGACAGGCCAAGAGATAAGGGTAAAATCCCTCCGGCTGCATCAAGTTAACCCCAGAATTGGTCCCAGTTGGGAGCTCTCAGTTGATCCCAGTTGATTCCTATCAAATCCCAGTTGGGACCAGTTGATTCCCTGTTGGGATTCAAGCCGGCCCCACCCAAGTTTGACATTTTCACTAGATGGTAGGGTAACCAGACTTCCCATTTTGGCCGGGACAGTCACGTTTAGAGGCTCATACCTACAGTCTTGTCATTGTCTCAATAAAGCCAAATGTCCCGTTCTGCAGAATGGGTAAAAGAGGTGCTTGTGTATTTAACTACTCAACAAAAAGCCCCAGAAAATTGAGTTTTCACAGTAAACTGAATACTAGTAGCAGAGCTTTTTCTATCTCTATCTGATGAGTATGGTCACCCTACTAGATAATCACACTACCACATACTCCTCAACTCTGAGGAGTATGGCACCCTACTAGATGGCCCAAGAAGCAAGCTTCCACCACACTGTCAGCTTATGGGTGGATGGAGTATTCACACCCACTAAGCACCGAGCAGTGTGTAGCCACCAAAGCTTGACTAATTGCACCCCTCTGGGTCCCCGTAGCCGTAGGTTACGGCTACTGCTACGGTTCCAGCCGACGCTCACCCTCCAACTTCTCCACCTCTTGCTTCAGGAGCGTCTTCTTTCAGTTCGCTTACCCCTTGAGCAAATGGTGGCACTTTAATCGTCTGCTGGGCCCAAAGCCGCTAAAGAAGTTTACGCCTAAAGTATTGCCACTTAATTTATCGACTGTCTCCGGGGCACCGCCATTTCGGTGCCTAGTGCAGACCGGGTGCAATCAGCCACTGTTATGATTCGAAGATGCAAATTCCTGGATTTCAATGCGGTGCCAGGAACCCGTGGCGATGACGCTTTGCTCCACTGCGCATGGTTCCGTCATTTCTACAGTGCAGAAAAGCATTTTGTGCCATGTCAGATAAAGCCTCAGATAACCGAACACAGTTCAAAAGCGTATCAAAATGAAGTGATGCTACTCTAGAGCACAGCTTTATTTTTTTCCCCAAAGTCCCTCTTGCGTCCCCTCTTTGTGGCCAGGTTTACGGACACGATGTCACCGAACTGGGAAGAGTGGTCATTTGATCTCTAATGATTGCGGTCCACGTTGGAGGCCCGACGAAAGGGGATGAAGTCAAGAGCCATGAACTTCTCGGCATCACCACTGAAGTGGTCCTTTAGTCCTTCGATCCTCTCATCTCGTCGTCCAAGCCATCGATCGAGAGCTTGAGGAATCGGACTCACTCCCTCCATCTTGCAGACCCTTGCTTCCTGCAGAAAGATATGTCTATGACCAGTGTGGTGGGGTCATTGCCAAAGAGGTGCTTCGGCAGCTTTTTGAGCAACCCGAATTGACTACATTTTCGGAATGCCTGGGACTTACTCTTCTTGGCATGCTATTTACTTGATATTGTTTTAGATTCCCAAACGTTATAAATACGAAAAGTGAAGGTGATACCAATAACAAGGTGCAAATTTCTCCGTACTTTCCAGTCGGGTGACGTCACGCATTCTAAAATTTGCAGGTCGAGCAGGCGGTCTAGAAAATGCAGTACGTCACACATTTTTGTCGTTCTGCTGGCGTGAGCTTATCCAGTATTCATGCAGACCATCAAAATTATTTTAAACTATCAGAAACATGTTGTACTGCCCAAACCACAACAACTGTCATTATGTTTTCAATGTTGTCAACAAAACCTTCGAGTTAAAAATTGAAAAAAACACTTGGTGAGGATCATGCATGTGATGTCTTAGACTTTTAAGAGTCCTATTTGAATCCAAAATAATAACTGTGGTTTTAATTTTTTCTTTTGTATATTGCAGGGGTGGAACTCATGAAATGTACTTGGAAGCAGCCACGGGAGCAGTTGAAACAGCTGTTTGGAGCAGGTTAGGAGCAGCTAAAACTACATTCTGGAGCAGGGTAGGAGCAGCTCAGATCAGTTTTCATTGCACTACAGCTTGTGTCTTAGACAAGCACGGAGCAATTTCAATTGCGCTTAGAGGCACAGATGAACATGAGTGGTTAGGGACCTAGGTAGATGGGATAAAGGCCCGTTCACACTCTTGCGACCGAGTACGACTGAGAGAGACGAGATCTCTTAAAACTTCTTAAATTTGTTTAGAATGAGGAAACACACTGGCATTGTGGCGCCATCTATGCGGTGACCCTGGAACTGCATTTCACAAGAGCGAAGGTTTTGCGGGATTTCCGAGGTCAAATGTGCGTAATACCCATAGAAAGGCTCGTTTATAACATTGACAAAAGTTTTTCGGGCCAAGAAAGAAAGGATAATGCGAGAGAGAAATAAAAAAGATATGCCGGACTGCCGAGTTTACACTGCTACCCCATAGATGGCGCCAGTGTGTCCTCTGGTTTAAGAAGTTTTAAGGAACCCAGGTTTAAGAGGTCGCAAGAGTGTGAACGGGCCTTAACAGTGTAGCAGATGCGAAAACTTGAAACTTTGAGAGCCTTAATTAATGAGAACCAAAAAGCAAGTACCATATGTTTCTGAAGATAGTGTCCTTGATAATTTCTGAGTGGCTTTCAACTGCTGAAAATGCAAACCAGCACTGCTTATCGCACAACCCACACGTGCTTGACATAGCAATTATATATGCGAACCACGTGACGTGCCTAAGCAACGGACGTGCAGTTCCGTAGAGGAACGGGGTAACAATTTCGAGTATATACTATTGTGCAACTCAATATCGAAGCAGCAGACTACTATTAACGAAGTTATCGTATTCGAAGCGATAAGCAGGAGTAAGGTTAAAGTACGCTGAGCAGATCTACCACTCGCGTAAGAGCTGCTGGCCGGCAAGGTTTCGGATCGGACCGCGTTTCAGTTCTATCAAATCGCTATTTATCTTGCGGGAATACGGTTCCAACTTCTAACAATGAAGTACTGAAAGGAACCTTTTGCTCCTGTGTTTTAAACTGGCTGACGTCCGGATCCCGGCCGCAGAGCCTCGGGCAATTCGGTGCTCAACGACTCGACCTCACCTCGGCCGACTTGCTTAACTGCTTATGGTTGAAGAATAACAATCCAGTCGCAGGTGGTGTAGCGCTTGGAATCCGACCCCCCGAGTTTTTTCGCGCGCTTCCGACTCGGGATACACAGGGAGAATAAACA
Organism: Ixodes persulcatus; assembly: GCA_013358835.2. Taxonomy (NCBI): domain Eukaryota; kingdom Metazoa; phylum Arthropoda; class Arachnida; order Ixodida; family Ixodidae; genus Ixodes; species Ixodes persulcatus. The sequence goes on along the minus strand of JABSTQ010006358.1, from coordinate 1,521 downwards.
GAACAAAGGATTGCAAGGTCGACCAAGCTAAACACGCTCATTGTTGCCAATCGAGTCGATAAAAACCGAAACCAAGACAAAATAAAAATTTTTTGCCGCACGTTTTGCGATTTGGTGCATAACGGCGCGAGGTATATTGGCTGTGGCGCAGTTTCCGCAACATGGCGCAGAATGGCGCAGACAAATGCGTCTCGCGCAAAATGGCGCAAATGGCGCAGCCGTTCCACCCCTGTATTGTTCGAGGCTTTCTTTTCTGCCCTGTCCTTTAAATTCAGGTGTCAAAAGTATAATTATAACAAATGAAAGCTGACCTACAGTGGTAAGCACAATTTGTGAGACCATCGGGCCAACCGAGATGTTCCAACAGATCAGCCGCTTCTCCTAGCACCCCGATGCATCGCAGTAAAGCATGACGTGACCAGATACAGGCCCGCATACAGTTTATGCGGCCTCCGCGACTACACCAGTGCGGCCCATGAATCGAACCGAATAGCAAAATCCATCTACGAACTATTAGAAGTTTTGAATATTCACAGACATCTCTACTTGGCACTTGATTTGTCTGCTGGGTCCAAGCCCGATAGTCACTGAACAAGTTTACGCCTAAAGTATCGCCACTTAATTTCCCGATTGTTGGAAAATTTAAGTTTGTGGTAGCTGCACATAAGAGACTTTCGAGTCGTACAACTTCCTAAAGATTTACCGACTTTCATTCATTGAAAACATAAGATTCGAGTTAAGTATGCATTTCCTAACGCTTTTCAATAATTTTGGAATTCAAAACAGCGCGAAAAGATGAGGACAAGACGAAGAAGTAACACGGACGCAGTTAATACTTTGCAGCGCACAAAGGACGACACACCATAAAACAGATTCACACAAAGAAACGACACTCATGCAGCGCTGACTTGGTGAGGATCATGCATAATTTCTTTGTGTGAATCTGTTTTGATGGTGTGTCGTCCTTTGTGCGCTGTGAAGTATTAGCATGATTAACCAACTCGCCCAAGCTGAAGTATTGATGGACGCAGTGCTGACTTACAACTGAGTTTATTGATAACAAAATCGCAATATATATACTTGCGTTGTCCCGAACAAAAGAAAAGAAACTAAAGGCTGTTTTAAATGCCGAAGTATGTACCAACTCGCCCAAGCCTCAACTTTAGCTTTTCAATAAGTCGTGTATTTACCTTCCAAGAAAGCCTCTCTCAATCTCATTTAACTAAACGAATTTGAAGAAAATTGGTCAGCTCAAACAGTGATGTGATTGGTTGGATTAATTTTGGTGCAGCTCTTTTAGCAGACAAAATTCTATTTTGGAGCAGCAAAAAGAGCTTTTGGAGCATAAGTGCACACTTATCACTGCAAATACTATTATGTCTCACTTATCACTGCAAATATTATGTAAGATTCACGCGTTGGTCTGTCCAACCAAAGGGCAGTGACTAATTTACACTCTCACGTACTGTAAGCTTTGTTAGCATCAATTACACAACAGCAGGAGAGTGATTAACTACACAG